>JAASGW010000003.1:0-198195 GCA_023334395.1 Phytopythium sindhum
CCCCCCCCCCCCCCCCCCCCCCCCCCCTTCTCTCTCTTCTTATCTGGGGGCGGCGTAACCCGCCAAGGTCATGGAGGAAGTGCAAGTGCCAAGGGCGTGACCTCGGCACCCAGCATGGCGGCACGCGATGGGAGGGAGGTGATGCATGCAGGGCGAGGGCACTTACGCTGATGTGAGTGCCGTCCAGACGCGGGCGCAGCTCCGTGACGGCGCTCGCCTTGGTGTCCGCGTCGAGGTCGCCGTAGATGAGGCTTCCAGGCGACGGAGTGGTCACCATGACCAAGCGTTAACGGGTTGGATTATGGTTGGAGCAACGGATGGAATGCGGACGCACCTGATGTGGGGCATGAAGGCGCCAGGGACGTCGAGCTGGAAGACCTGGGGACGAGGAAGCGAGGACGTCCGCGCATACGTCAGCGAGTGTATCATATGACTACTGGTAAGGCACATCGTGCCACATGGGGACGTCACCTGCTTGGCGCGTTCGTGGGCTTGGGTGAGGTCGTTCGTCAGCGAGAGCAGCCCGAAGACGCACTGGAAGTACAGCCCGTCCTGTTGAGCAACCGGCCGAGTATATGTTAGTGACTGGCGGCATGTCCGTCCATCGGCAGTGACGGAGTGAGCGTACCTTGGAGGTGACGGACTGGATGGTGGCCTCCAACGGACGCAGCAATGCCGCCAGCTCCTTGGTCTTGGCGACCGCCTCCTCGCGCGCGATGCCCTACGATTCGCTCTCGTTACGCTTAATGCACGGTGTTGCTGCCAACGCCACCAGTCAACCACGTACGAGAACGCCTGCGAGTACCGTCATGTGCGGCGGGAAGGCCGGCGTCTCGAACCTGGCCGCGTACGCGTCGATCACCTGGGCGAGATCCTTGCCCGCGCCCTCGGCGGGCACGGCCCACAGCGAGTAGCCCGTGAACTCGGGCCGTGCGTATAGCGCTTCCTCGCGCAGCGGCTGAGGCGGTAGCGATGTCGACGCCATGGCGGTTAGTTGCCGATGCTTCCTGCTTACCAAGATCTCGCTTTGAATCTTGCCCACAACAACTGGATCAACGTCGCAATAATTGAAATCGAACAATAACAAGAGAGTGCAAACAAAACGTGCACACAACATAAAATTTCAATTATTGATCGGCCGCTATCTGCGTCTTGACTTCAGCGACTTGCTTGTCAAAGGCGGCGCGCCCCTTGGCCAGCTCGCCCTGGTCGGCCTCTGGCAGCTCCGGCTGCTCCATGAGGCACGAGAGGATACCAGACACCGCCTTGTCCAGCGCACTGACGGCTTCGCTGAGCTCCTCGACGCCCACGGGCGGGTACATGGCGGCGCCAAAGTCCACGACGGCGTCCTGGATCGCGCTGTACCGCACCTCAAGCGACGCCGTCCACTTCAAGAACGCGTCCTGGTCATCCGCGATCGTCATCTTCTTGACGGCGAGCACGCCACGCTTGAGGACCGCCGCCGTCATGTTCAGCAGCTTCAGCCCGGCCTTGAACAGCGCCTTCTCCTCGCTCGAGAGCGACGAGTCGAACGCGAATTCGTCGTCCTGCTCCACTGCGTCCAGCACTTGCTCGCCGGCCGACTCCTCCTGCTCCGCCAGGAACTCCTTGAGCTCTTCGATCGTCGAGTTGAGCATGGTGATGCACTATTGCAGTCGCGATAGAAGCACGATTCAGCATACCAGGCAACTCTGAGTGGCCAACAAGTTCATCAACTAACCTGGAGCATGCTGCGCTTCGAGGCCACGCAGTTAGACTTGGACACGCGCGACACCGAGTACTCCCACACTCGGCCGGTGAGCTGCGGCACTTTGTTGCGGTCGCCGTGCTCAATCTCCTTGCCGAGGTCGAACACGCTCTTCATCAGTCGCCTGCAGCATCAGGCTCGTGAATACGCTTGCCTCGTACATGCCACGCCAACAGATAACACTACGACCGCCTCTTACATTGAGTCGTTGATGATCTCCGACGCGAGCGAGGGCCCAGCGCCGCAGAACAGCGCCACCTTGGTGGCCGCGAGCAGTTGCTCGCAGGGCTCGTCCAGCGCCTTGCAGATGCTCTCGGCCTCCTCCTGCGAGGGCGTCTTGCTGTACACGAGCGAGAACTTGGTCACCTGGTGCCCGATCGACCCGCTCGCCTGTGTAGCGCACCACGCAGCTCGCAGGGTAAGCATACGCCCAGAACAAGGAGGTGCCAATGTCTAAAGCGGGTGAACGTACCGCGACGAAGACGTCGCGCGCGAGCGTAAAGTCGTGGTGCTCCATCCAGAACGTCGGTTGGAACGCGTGCTCCTGGCTGTTGCGCGCCTGCAGGTGCTCCAACTCGGCCACGTACGTTGCCAGCCGCGCGTTGAACGCGCCCAGGAAGCTCGTCATCGTCGCTTGTTCCTCCAATTAGCTGGTCACTCAGCAATGGAGCGCCTCGCTTCCCCATCCATCCGCGATTATCAAGTTAGACGTTCTTGAAGACCCGTGTTCATGAAGCCACGAACAAATTTAAAGAGTCTGTAACCCACACTGTAACCCACACTGTAACCCACACTGTAACCCACACTGTAACCCACACTGTAACCCAAACCGACACGAACCCAAATAGATACGAACCCAAATAGATACGAACCTATACCACCGATAACCGGTTTCAATTCCGTTAACAATAGTACCGTGGCGCCAAAACGCGTGACACGGTCTCTCGTTCCCGCGCAAAGCGCGCGCCATTGCCCGACGACGCGGAGACCAGACCGCGCGGCGTCCTCTGCTTCTTGTAGACCGCGACGGAGGGATGGACGAGGCGGCGGCGTTCGACGAGTGGCAGTGGCCCGCGAGCTGCGGATCCATGCGGCAGCTGGAAAGCCACCTGCGCTGCCAGATCTGCGGCGACTTCTTCCACGGGCCGGTGCTGCTGCCGTGCAGTCACGCGTTCTGCTCCGAGTGCGTGCGCCGCTTCCTGCAGACCAAGGGCGCCAACGGCTGCTGCCCCGAGTGCAAGCAGCCCTGCGCGCCGCGCGACTTGGTGGCCAACCGCCCGCTGGAGCGCGTCGTGCTGCTCTTCCAGGAGGCCAAGCCACAGTTGCTCGGACAGCTCGGGCAGGGCGATGAACAGGAAGCAGCTGCAATGGCAGAGCCAGCAGCGTCCACGCGATCGACTAGATCGGCAGCGTCGCTGATGCTGGCGCGGCACGGCGGCGGGAAGCCGGCGGAGCGCATGGCGCTGGTCTCGTACAGCGTCATGAAGGACAAGGAAGTGCGCAAGCTGTTGGACGCCATCGGCGTGCGCGTGCCCACCAAGAGCCGCGAGGAGATCATTCAGATCCACAAGGAGGTGCGTGCAGTCGCCTGCACCATGATGCGCATGACGCATTCGGGTACTTACTCCGTCCTTTTGTCCGTGTAGTACGTGCTGCTGGCGAACGCGCAGGCGGACTCGTGCGACCCGAAGACGGCAGCGGAGCTCCGCGACCAAGTGGTGCGCAACTACCACCTGCGCGTCCAGGAGAAGGCGCGTCAAGCCGAGTTGAGCAAGCGGGGCGGCGCCAATGCAGAGACACCCGCGGCGGGAGTGACGGCACAGATGGCGCAGAACTTCGCCAAGCTTGCGCGGGACATCGCCGACCGCAAGGCCGGCAAGCAGCCCGCGTCGGCGTCCGGGTCAGCAACATCGACGCCGTCGCCGATGACGCCGGCCAACGGAAAAGGCACGAAAAGCCCCGTGGGCATTTGGCGCCACATCTACGCCATGGACACCAAGCAGGAGTTCTACATCAACTCGGTGACCCGCGAGATCCGCCTGCAGCCGCCGTCCCCGCGGATACAGCAGCAGAGTCCCGCGAACCGGTACGACGGCATCACGGAGCCAGTCATCGACGCAGTGTCATCAAGTGACGCCATTGCAGGCGCGACACCGGAGACACCTGGTGTGCTCTTGGAGAGGGAGGGGAAGGTCTTCCGCTCGACATCATCGAAGAAGCTGCCGCATGCGAGAGTGAAGCGCGCGATCGCGGACGATTTCTTCTCGCCTGGGTCATCCTCAGCCGGTGAGAGTGCTTCGCCCCACGCTCGCTCTCGGACGTCGGTGTCGTCGACGGCGTCTGTAGCTACCACGGCGACAACAGTTGTCGAAGATGGGGACACACATGTTACGACAACCACGACGACGACATCGGCAGCAGCCGCGGCCATCGTTGACGTGTCTGAAGACGGCGACACTGTAGGCGGTGACACCCCAGAGACGGCGATAAGCGTACACGGAGAAGACGACCCGCAAGCTAGCAGCAGTACCAGCGCAGCGGCTGCCGCGGACGATGATGAAGGCAAGAGGTGGAGCTGTCCGCGCTGCACGCTCGTGAACGATCCGACATGCGTCAACTGCGAGGCCTGCGGGTACGAGAACACGGCGTTGCAGCCTCCTCGCAAGCGGCAGCGCAAGAAGCTGCAGTTCCAGAGCAAACTGTCGCTGCGATAGAGCCGCAGACCGAGTGTTTTTGGGGAATGCTTTGATGCTCGTGTGCACCTGTGATAATGTAATGCTAAGCGAGGTGGTACGATCCACTTTTTGAATGCCATCAGCTGTCATTCGGCCCTGCGACTTCACTGGCATATCACAAATACTAGAGGGGTCTCGTCGCTCCATGAACGTCACACGGACTAGGACAGCAGCGCCTTGAACTCCTCGTACTCGATCTCGCCGCTGCCGTCCGTGTCGAGCTCGTCGAGCATGCGGTCGATGTCGATGGGCAGCCCGAAGTCCTTCTTGATGAGCTGCACGAGCATGCGGCGCTCCACGTGGCCAGACTTGTCGGCGTTGCCCCCGCAGGCCACGAACGCGTCGATGAAGTCGGACTCGTCGTCAAACTGCGCCGCGCGCAGCTTCTGCGCCTCGATCACTTTGAGGAACTCGGCGAACTCGATCTCGCCGCTGTGGTCGTTGTCCACCTCGGCGATCATCTGGAATAGCTCCTCGTCCGTCGGCTTCTGACCCATGGCCTCGAGCACCTTGGCCAGCTCGTACTTGTCGATCGTGCCGCTGCCGTCCTTGTCGAAGTGCACGAACGACTCGCGGCACGCGTCGATCTCCTCCTGCGTCAGGATCATCGCCATGGCTGCGGCTGCAATCGCTCAATGTGCGTCGAGAACTCCGACGACGACCTTTCGATGACACACACCGTGTGGACCACATTCTCACGTTGGACCAGAACAAGTTGAAGTTCTCACAGTACATGTCGCCATGACACACAGCGACTGCCTTTGATACCAGTGAATGACTCTAGGGCACGTCTTCTATCTCTTATGGCTTCGTCGACAGCACTTCAGCGCTTCTTCCTGCTCTCTTCAAGACTGATCAGCAAAAAGAGCACAGGGAGTGCGAAGTGACTCAACCGGAGACGCGGCGACACAGCCAGCCGAGCGGCCTGTATCACGAAGGAGACACACAGCCATACACAACAAGCACGTCAATATCCGTCCTCGGTATTGCCTCGGCTTATCAACAGTGCACGCAAGCACGATCACTTACGCGCCGAGTTTCCACAGCAACGGGACCTTGGGGAACACGATGTGCGCGTCGTACGCGACCGCGAAGGGCTCGTCACCGATGTATCCGATCGGTTGGTTCGCTGGGACGCGCTGGAAGTTGCTCTCGCCGACGCCGTCAGCCCATCGGAAGCCGCGGTCCGAGAGCTTGAACACTTGCGTGATCTCGTACACCCGTCGCTGTCTGGGTGGCTCGTCCAATGCATCGAAATCGATGCTAATGACTCGTGAGGAGTGGCTATCGCCGCCACCTGCTGCATCGATCAGGTCGACGCTGTGCGTCTCGCGCGTCAGAATCTCCACCACGCCACGCATGATGGCGTTGACCTTGGCGTCCGACAGATCGCTCGCGAGCCCGCTCTCAAAGCACACACCCATGCCGCCGTTCGCGCCGACGAACTCATCCGCGAGTGCGATGCTTCCATCGCCGATGAGGTGTCGCGGGTCGTGCAGCACGATGTCGAACGGCAGTCGGCTCGCGATCGTTGACAGGCGAGCAGGGATTCCGCCCGACGCGTAGCCCGCGATACGCACGAACGGCGCCGACGGCTTGTTGGTCGAGTGCAGGTCCAGCAGCAGGTCGGTGGACGCGAATAGCGGCGCTAGCTCGAGCGCGCGCCGCTCTTCGTAGCTCGAAGCAATAGTCGCCTCGCGGGTCAGCACGTCGGCGGGGAAGCACCGGTTGAGGTCGTGGTGTGGCTCGCTCCCGCGCGTACCGACGCGGATGGCGCGCGGGTTACCGTACACGAGCGTCAGCGAGGCGCCGCGTGCTACAACAGGGAACGCGGGCCTCCCAGCTCCTCCTGCTCCTCCAAGCGTGGCGGATGAGAGCGGCGCCGCGCCCAGCAGCGCGAGTCGCAGGCGGTCCAGCACCTTGACGCCGATGCGCTCGTTGCCGTGCACGCCGCCAGCGACCGCCACGCGCACTCCAGTCCCGCCAGAGGCGCTGTTGCCGCGCACGAATCGGTAGACGCCGTCATGCAGCCGCGCGAAGGAATTATACGACTGCGCCATCTTAAATCAAAAAAGAAAAAGCTAAAATTACCAAACCTCCGCCTTCATAGTGTCAGCAGTCGGAGTGATTGAGGCCATATGTCCGGTTGTAAAGGTCGTGTTAGATCACTTACCGCATATAGATAATTACGCAGAGATATGGATGAGACTGTATTAAGAGGATAGATCTCACGGATCAGTCGTATCTAGACAAGATCCGAAGAGCTTGACACAATGGCTCGCTTGCTGCTGCTCTTCCTTGCGGCCTTCGTGGCAGTCGCGCGGGCGCCGCTGGCTGCTAGCGATAGTACCAGCATTGATGGCGACCTGCCGGTCGAGTGGTCGGCGCCGCCGCGGGTGATCGTGCGCGAGGTGCTGCGCGAGCATATGTCGACCAAGACGCTTTACCCGGCACCGACGCGTGCGCAGGAGCAACAGGACGAGCGTGCGGCGAGCGCTGGGCTCGAGCAGTGCTCGCCGGTGCAGCTCAACTTTGTGGTGCGCCACGGCACGCGCTTCCCGACATACAAGGACATCAATCGCATACGGCGCACGCACGCCAAGCTGCGCGATCTGCTGACTGCTTCCCCCTCTGGCAGCATTCCGCCGCGTCTAGAGTGGCTCCGGACGTGGGAGAGCCCGTACCCGATGGAGGACGAGGGCACCCTGGCGCGCGCGGGCGTGGAGGAGCTCATGGGCATTGGCGAGCGTCTGCGCGGCCGCTTTTTCCCGTCCGAAGCGACGCCTTCGTTCAGCGACGACGCGTTCACCTTCGAGCACACGTGGAAGCTGCGCACGCGGCAGAGCGCCGAGGCGTTCGCGTACGGGTTCTTCGACGGCCTCCAGCCCGTCCACCTGCAGTCGGCGCCCATGGGCAGCGACCACGTGCTGCGCTTCTACGACAACTGCCCCGCGTTCGAGCGTGGCGTGGATAAGAACAAGAGCGCGACCATCCAGCACGCGCGGTATCGAGATAGCGCGCAGATGCGCAAGGGCCTCGCGCGCTTCCGTCGCGTGCTCTCCGTCAACGAGTCGGCGGTCGACCAGGCAGACCTCGAAGCCGCGTACGCTGCATGTGCGTTCGACGTGGCCGTGTTGGGTGAGGAGAATCATTGGTGCGCGTTGTTCGATGACGAGACGCTGCTGTCCATGGACTACTTCCACGACCTCAAGCACTTTTACAAGAAGGGTCATGGCAATGCCGTGGCATTCGAGATCGCGGCGCCGCTGCTGCAGAACGTGGTCACGAGCATGAAGCGGCGCGCAGTGGGCGCCAGCGCCGTGCGAGGCCACTTCCGGTTCGCTCACGCCGAGACCATCCTGCCGCTCGCGTCACTGCTGAACCTGTCCTTCTTCGACCGGCACGCCAGCAAGCGCGATGGCCACTTCCTAGCCGACACGCCGCTGCACGTGGCCCTGACGCGCAAGTTCACGGGCGCAGGGCTTGCTCCGTTCGCCGCCAATATTGGTTTCGTGCTGTACGAGTGCCGACCAGAAGGAGACGATGATCCGCCGCAGTTTAAGGTGCGCACGCTGCTCAACGAGCGCGATGTCCATTTCCAAGAATGTGGTGGCAAAGACAGCGTCTGCACGCTCAAACAAATCGAGACTATCTTCCGCCGCTGGCTGCTCGAGTACGACTTCCACCTCGAGTGTGCCGTTTGATTGGGAGGCGAAGCTACATGTGATCAGGAGCAGATCGGTATGAGCGAAAGGTGCGATTATTGATGTGGAATATGAAGTTAACCGTGTACTCGCATCAGCCTCATGGGTCAGTCGAGCTCGTCGACATTCGTGTGCGCGGCAGGATGCAGCTCCAGCTCAGGGGCAGACGATGAAGGCTCTGGTTGAGGAGGCGGAGGCATTTCCGTGATGTCAATTGTCTCTGTAACGCCAGCGACAGCCACACTGGTTGGAGCTGGCGGTGGAACCAACGGTGCGGTCGGAGCGGGTGGGTCTGCTGCCTTCGCAGCCTTCAGCGCCTGCACTTTGGTACGAGCCTTCTCCTTGATCATTTCCGCGTGCGCCGTTGGCGCTGGAGGAGGCAGCAACACGTCCGCGCCACCACCAGTGCCGTTGATAAGCGGCGGCTCCGGCGCAACCACCTGAAAGGATGCATCGACGAACGGATCACGAGACGAGAACGTGCCGGCGCCAACTGTCGCGCACTGATGAAGCACCTTAAGACGACGAGTGTCCACCGGGATAACCCCACTGTCACTGCCAGCTTCCTGGTCGTTCGACTCGATCGCTTCTTGGTTATTTCCAGCGTTCGCGACTGCACAGGACGGGCGAGTGAGTGCGTCGGGGGCGTTGACGACGGCTGCCCACCGCTTCTCTCGCTCCTGTTGCAGGAACGTGCAGTCCTGAACGGGCACAATGCGTTCACCCGAGAACGGATTCACTTCGCCCTCGTCGTTGTTGCCACCGCCAAGCTCTGGCTTCTCCGCCTTCTTCTTCCTCTCCGTTTCTTCTTGCCGCTTACGCCGGCCCTCGATCATCATCTGCTCAAAGAGCAAGAAATTGTGGTCGTCGCGCTCCTTCTTCTCGCGGCGGATCGCGTCCAGCTCCTGTCGCTCGGCGTCTTGCGCGGCCTTCAGGTCGCCCCCGCTCTCGTCGAGCGCGCGGCCCCAGGCATCGACACGCCGCCGCTCTTCATCAAACACGGGCCGGTCGTCCAGGTACTTGAGCTGCCGACAGCGGTAGATGAGCGTCTTGCGGTACTGCTTGACCTTCTTGACCACGTCGTTGCCCTGCAAGTATAGCACTTTCAGGCTCGGCACCTGCGCGAGCACGTCCACGACCTCAGTGTCGTCGATGCGGTTGCCCTGGATGTCTAACACCGCCAGATTGGGCAGCTCCAGCACATGTCGAATGTCTGTTGCCGTCGCCAGGTAGTTGCCCTTGAGCGACAAACTCTGCGTGCATCACAAGCACAATGCGATTAGAAAATGAAGAGATGAGAGTGAAGGAAGCGACAGCCACCCGCTTACCGTGAGTGCCTTCATGTGCGCGAGGTTTTCGATGACCGCGATCTGGTTCTGTGCCAGGTTGAGCGTGTCGAGCGCCGTCTGCGCCTCTAGGTTCTCGATCTTGCGGATCAAGTTCTCCTGTAGGTAGAGCGTGCGCAGCTGCGCCTGGTGCTCGAGACCCTCGATGCGCGCGAGCCCGTTGCCCTCGAGCCACAGCACCTTGAGCCCCGTGTACTCGTCCAGGTTCTGGATGCGCCGGAAGCCCTTGTAGTGCAGGTACAGCTTGTCGTTGATGCTCGGCGTCACGTACAGGTCGTGGTCGCGGCAGAGCTTCTTGAGCAGCGAGCGCTCCATGTCCACCATGGTTACCAGGCTGCTAGGCGGCGAAGCACACGGAGGGAGGTTAATGGATCGAGTAATGAAGGCAAATACAGGGAGACGTGGGGGAGAGGGCGCTTTCCATTAGGATGGAGAGCTGCCCGCGTCTCTTGGTGAGCTTCAATAATTCTCAGATCTGATCTGCAATCGAGTTATAAACAGTTAAGGGATGTGTAGCGAGTTATCAGGTTCAACTGTGCAGGAGGATACGTTGGATCGGTATACTCGGTTTCAGTATGCTGAGATCGTGGGGCGACGCACGCAACTTCGAGAAGCGGCGGATGCGGAGGTGATGCCCGCGCGATAATGATGCGCGTTGCGTTTCACCTTCCGTCTCGAGCGCGTATCCAACATCTGAGGGGCTGTAAGTGGAGGCGGTGAGGACGGAACGGCCGCATGTCCACACGCGACGAGTCCCAGCCAGCGCGCATGCCGCGTCGGATGGGATGCGTCGCCCGTTTCCGAGCGCAAAGGTCGAGATGGCGCGTCTGGTGGGCGGAGAAGGCTGCGACGAGCAGTGAAGCGCGCCACGACCGTTCCCGTTGTGCGTGTTGCAACTGTTGGGGGGCACGAACCATTGAAATGGAGGTCGTTCAGAGAGAGACAAGCCGTCCCCAGTCTATGGTTCCTTGGAACCATCGCCCCAGGTGGCTCTGGAGCGTACTCATACTGTCTGTTCGAATGGAGGTCGTTCAGAGAAACAAGTTGCATTACACTTTTATGGAGGTCGTTCAGAGTGTATGGGCTTTGGAGCTGTGCACGCATCTGCGGACTACCACGAGCGTTCCACTGCAACTATTGATACCTGCACCATCAACATGAACTCGGCACCAGTACCACCATGTTCTCCGGCAAATATATCACGTGTTTGTTTCTGTTTGTTAATGTTGGCCGTGAAAAAAGGAAAACAGTGTCCATGTCGTCCAGAAAGCGCCACGACGGCGACTTCCCTTCCCTCACCGACAGCAAGCCGTAAAAAGAGACAACGAGGCAGCGGCACAAGACGCTGCCATCGTCAAGCAATTCTCGCGGGCACCGCTTACAGCACGTTGGCGCTGTTGAGGTTGTGGTAAGCCTCGTGCAGGCGGACGATCATCTCTTCCTCCGACTTGCGCACCCAGACACGCGGGTCGTAGTACTTCTTGTTGGGCTTGTCCTCGCCCTCCGGGTTGCCGATCTGGCCCTGCAGGTAGCCCTTCTTGTCCTCGTAGAACTTGCGCAGGCCGTTCCAGTACGCCCACTGGGTGTCCGTGTCGATGTTCATCTTGACGACACCGTTGCTGACGGCCGTCTGGATCTCCTGGTGGGTCGAGCCCGAGCCGCCGTGGAACACGAAGAAGACGGGCTTGTCCGTGGCCGTGCTCTTGACCTGCTTGATGTGCTTCTGGAAGTCACCAAGGATCTCCGGGTGGAGCTTCACGTTACCCGGCTTGTACACGCCGTGCACGTTGCCGAAGGCAGCGGCGATCGTGAAGTAGGGCGACACCTGCGACAGCTCGTTGTAGGCGTACTCGATGTCCGACGGCTGCGAGTACAGCGAGGCGTTGTCAACGTCGCTGTTGTCGACGCCGTCCTCCTCGCCGCCCGTGATGCCGAGCTCGATCTCGAGGATCAGGCCCATCTTGGCCATGCGCTCGAAGTACTTCTTCGAAGTCTGCACGTTCTCCTCGAGCGACTCCTCCGACAGGTCGAGCATGTGCGAGCTCCAGAGGGGCACGCCGTGGGCGGCGAAGTACTCCTCGTCGGCGGCGAGCATGCCGTCGAACCACGGCAGCAGCTTCTTGGCGCAGTGGTCCGAGTGGAGGATGACCGGGATGCCGTAGTGCTTGGCCATGTGGCGCACGTGGTAGGCAGCGGCGATGGCGCCCTGCACCGAGGCGTGCTGGTTCTTGTTGTCGATACCCTTGCCGGCGAAGAAGGCGGCGCCGCCGTTCGACGTCTGAATGATGATGGGCGACTTGATGTTGCGCGCGGCCTCAAGCGCCGCGTTGGCCGTGCTCGACGACGTCACGTTGACGGCCGGGATGGCGAAGTTGTGCTCCTGCGCGTACTTGTACACCTTGATGACATCCTCGCCGTTGAGGACACCCGGCTGCACAATGTCGAGAAGGCCCATGGTGGAAGGAAGGGAGGGGGAGGAGGGAGGGAGGTCGGAGACTTGCTGGGATCGAAGGAAGTTTCGAAATGAGCCAACGGAGCTCGGGAGCGGCGGCCCGAGATCCCAAAGGGGGAGGAAGCCACGGACGGAATCTTTGGACCCGTTGGCTGCTTGGGGGTGGCGCGCGGGGGCATAGAAGTGAGCCCGAGTCAAACTTGGCAGGTCTTAGCCGTGGGTCGGGTCGGGTTCCAAAATCGACCCGCCAACCCTTGCACAAACCATGTGCAATCAAGCTGCAGGCGGGACCGGCGGGTTTATAGCCGGGCCAAGCCTGAACGGAATCTGTGTGAGGAGGCCCGTGGGTGGATGGGTTTTGGAACAGACCCGAAACGGCGGGTTGCAACCCGTTACACGGAGATGACACGGTCTTGTCACACAAACCCGTTAGGGGTTGAAGAAGAAATGCATAGAAACACAGCGCGGCATTGGCGGAGGCGGCCCATGTGGGAGAAAACCTGCGCGTGACGCCGGCCGCGCCATTGACGTGGTCGACACTGGCGGAGCAAGCAACCCGGGTCGAGTGGCGAGACGTCACGCCGATGCGCTGCAGGACACTCGTACATGCTATCGTCGTACGTAACAGAGGGAGCGAGCGACCGTCACAGGCGCGGCACTGGAAAGTAGGACGGCGCAGCAAGCAACCCGGGAGCTGCGATGTGTGTAAGCAACCGACAAAGATCGCATGCGGGGCGCACCTGTTTCTGTGTCGCGCGCTCACTGTGTGGGCGGATTTAACATGCGGGTGGGTGGAATTAATACTGAATCGGGGGAGCGAATGTCACTCGAGCGGGAATCACGACATACCACCTCGCTTCGCGATTTAATTCCCACTTCAGGTCGTGTTTTGACAATTGAAGTGGGAAAGTGAAAGGCACTCGGTGGGGTACCGTGTTTTGCGGTATCCCGCGTGATGGGCATACCGTTCTTCGAATAAAAGACTTCGCTCCACCCCACAACATCTTGCACTCACTATGGTCAGTACCGAACTCGAGTATAAGACCGTTTACGCACCCACCACCCTCTGATTCTCTGGCGTGTCACACACCAAAAACAAGAGGAAACTCTCGAACGAAAAGGAAACCGCTGGTCAGTCGGTTGGTCACCTTGGCCATCAGTATAGTAACCGTAAATCAAAAGGAGAAAGGCCGCCGCTGACTTTTCTCAAGGGAGAAAGCAGCATTTGCCGCCCTCCGCGCCATCACTAGTCGAGACGTTAACCGAGAAGCAGACGCCACCCGCCGCTACTATCCCCGCCCTCCGTACGTGACCAGCAAGCGCAGCGACCATGGTGCTGAACGCGCCGTACCACTCGTCGATGGAGAAGGAGGTGGTCAAGGCGGCCAACATCATCAACTCGTTCTTCAGCTCGACCTTCGACGCCGACAGCGCCATCCCGGCCGAGATGATCCAGAAGTGCGCCGGCCTGGCCTTCCTCACGGTCGTCAAGGCCGGCATGATCTGGACCGGCAAGCTCGGCACCGGCCTCGTCATCGCGCGCCTTGAGGACGGATCCTGGTCGGCGCCCTCGGGCATCGGTACGGCCGGCGTCGGTTTCGGCGCCGAGATCGGCGGCGAGATCGTCGACTTCATGATCGTGCTCGGCTCCCCGTCGGCTGTCAAGACCTTCAAGAAGGGCACGCAGGTCTCGGTCGGCGCCGGGCTGGACCTCGCGATCGGACCCGTGGGCCGCGCGGCCGGCGCGAGCGTCAACGCCAGCGGTGGCGGCCTTAGCGGCAACTACTCGTACTCGCGCGCCAAGGGCGCGTTCGCGGGCGTTGGACTGCACGGGTCGACCATTATGATCCGCGGAGAGATGAACAGCCGCTTCTACGGGCGGGAGGTCACGCCCATGGAGATCCTGAACGGCCACGTGCAGCCGCCTCCGGGCTCCTGCGACGTGCTGTACGAGGCGATCCGCAACGCGTGCAATGCCAAGGCGTTGTCTCCGTCTTCGGGCCAAAACGCCGGCCAACCTGCGGTAAGAAGCGGTGTGCGATACGATACGAACGTGCCGACTGGTGATCGAGAATCTCTAACGTCCTGACTTGCATCGTGCAGTACCCCACGTATGGCTCAGCTCGTAACAGCACCAGCAGCGGAGGCAACCGCGGCAGCTTCAACGGCAGCTTCAACGGCAGCTTCAACGGCAGCACCAGCGGCAGTAGCTACAGCACTCCGAACACGGCGTCAGCGGCGAACAACTCGTCGGCCTCGGCTAATCGATCGTCATTTGCGTCTTCGACGCCGACGAACCCCGACCCGAACGACCCTCGTCTGCGGCGCTACAGCTCGTACCGATCGGAGCGCGAGCTCTACGCGGAATTCCAGCAGCGCAAGAGCTCGGGCGCGGGCTCGGGCGCGGGATACATCCCTGCCGCCACGCCCGTGGCGGCTGCGGCGCCCGCTGCTGGATACGCCGCGACTTCCAGTTACAATAGTGCTCCCGCACCAGCAGCAGGATACGCATCAGCCGCAGGTTATGCGGCTGCCCCAGCAGCGGCGCCGGCAGCGCCTGGCGCTCCCATTGCGACGTACTCTCACCCGACCAATCCGAACATCAAGTACACATCGTACCCCGCACCCGCGCCGAACCCCAACTACACGCCGCGACCGCAGGCCGAGTCGCTCTATAACTCGTTTGTGAAGCCTGCCGCCGCGCCGCAGGCTGTGCCGCCGATCCCGCTGGCTGCCACTGGAGCAGAGATGAAGGAGGTGTACAACAAGGTGATCAACTTTATCTCGACGCGGTGCCCGTACGCCAACGTGCAGGTGTTCAAGGACAACTGCCGGCGCTTCGGTCAGGACCAGCTGTCGCTGGATGCGTTCTTTAGCTACTTGCTCTCGATCTGCACGCATCCACTGATGAAGGAGCTTGTGCCCGAGCTGGTGCGCCTGCTCCCGACACAGGATAAGCGCGAGCGTCTCTGGGTACGTCGTCGACTGGACGTGATTCGCATGGGCAAGCGTGTTTCTGACTCTGTGATGTTGACCTCCTTCCACAGACGCAATATGTTCGTGAGATCTTGCTCATCAAGATCTGAGCGCGAGGCCGACCGAGTCTACGCAATATGAAGACCGCCGACCACCCCATCCACTCCGACATGTGATGCAGAAAAAGAGGAAGGGACTAACATTAAGCAATTGACGCGTCTGACGTGTTGCTACCGAGTGCGAGTTGTGCGTGGCACGACGGCGACTGCCAGTCCGCCTCCACCGCCGAAATTGTGCCCACAGTGCATGACCCCATCCCCGTGGGCTGCTCTCTGATGACGCCCGATGTAAGTGATGTCGCTTATCGAAAGCTATCATGCTGCCATTCGCCATCCGCCGCGCTGCCACAGCGTCATCACCGAGGTGCAATCAACGCCGACTTCAATTCGACTTGCCGATCGAGATGCAGTACGATCCCTGGCCTTCCCGACGTTCACGAGCCGCCCAGTGCATGGGTAGGAAGCACGTCGTTGCTTCTGCGCGTGGTCCTGCCAGGTAAGCAGGGATGCGGGCTTGGACATTGTCCCGTGGACGGTTGCTGCTTCATCAAGCACCTCTAACGGTTTGAAAAAGCCCGCGGAATCAGAATTGGCTCATGAGATTGCTGTATGTCGCCGCGAACGCTTGCCCTTCTCCTTGACGTGCTGCTTGAAACCGCCCCACTGTTTCGGCGCGTTGCCGTGCCGTCTGCGCTTCGGCATCGGCCTGATCCACTTGCTGTCCTCTTCTTCGTCCTCTTCACTCTGTTCATCGACCACGAGCTGTCCGTCGCTCGTGTAGTAGACCGTGGGCGTCTCCGTGAGGTCTCTAACGTCCCTGTCGCCCTCTTGGATGGCGCGGACGCGCTCCATGGACGACTCTTGCTGGCGTAGTAGGCGGTCGTACTCCTCCGCCTCCTGCGCCTCCAGCTCGAGCGCCAGCGCGTAGTCCGCGTCGCCCTCGGCCTCGTCACCGGCCGTGATCTCCTGCTGGACGACGCTCATGGCGCCGCCGCCGGCGCTCGGTACCTCCACGAAGCACCAGCCGGCGCCGCAGCCCGAGCCGAAGCGGCCCGCAATCTCGCGTTCCCACTGCGCCTGCTCCTCGCGCTGCAGCCTGGACGCCAGCTCCGCGTCCATCACGTCCTGCAGCCGCATCGGAGCCGCTGCGGATCCGCCCCACGCGCCACAGACCCCGCCGCTCATCATCCCGCAATTGTACTTAGTGCCTCGTAGTCTTCTTCCTCCCTCACGCACTGCTGCCGCCATCACGTGCGGTTCTTTTGCGCCTCAAATCAGAAAGAAGACCATCACTCTTGAATGTGAGTGATGGTCTATTTGGTGTGGCTCACCTTGAGGTTGAAGTTGCTCGCCTGTTGAAGCTGTTAGTCGAATGCACTCTATCATGCCTTATCGTCGCTAACTGATCGTTTAATGGGGACTCCAGATACTTCAGAGCACTGCATTGACCTTCAAGGCTCGCGGTGGATACGCGTGCTCCCATGGTCGAACGATGCGACGCCCAAAATAAACCCGTGCGCGAACCGTTTCGCGCGCAAGAGCCGCTCCAAATGCATGACAAGCGAGGGAAGAGGGCGCAACCAACAACCACCGCAAGCGAGTATCAGGAGGTGAGGTGTCGCCGAGGCTTCGGTGCTGCGTGTGAGCTGAGCGTGCGTCTGTCCAGCTGCCGTCTCGAGCGGATGCCCACGAGTCCGACCGCGCAGTCGCCGTTGCTGCGCGTTCACAAGCGCCATGACCAACAACAGCAATGTCTCGAGCAATGCTGGTGCACACGGCAACACATCCAAGGTCATGAGAGCGCACGCTGGTGATGAACCTCGTGCGGGCAACGCTGGGCTGCCACCTCCGCCATTGGGACTACGATCGCCGATGGGGAGACCGCCTAGGAGAGCGCTCCCTCACAAGCTGGCCAAGCCGATTGACCAGACACGAGGGACGAAGCCCAGCGCGCTGGACAACCAGCAGCACGCGGCTCAGGACCAGCGGTGGCTCTTCCAGAGCACCAATTTCCGCCCGCTGCCACTTCCCCTCGCGCTGTTGTCGCCCGAGACCTCATCCCAGGCGGCCGTCACATCAACAAGAGACGACGATCTCTCGCTGCTCGTCCCGCTGGCGAGCGCCTTCACTCTCACAACATCCAGCAGGTAGCGTGTCTTGTGCCATTCTTGTGGTTTGTGCGTGTTCGCTTGCTAACTCCATGGTAATTGCTCGCCCAGCTCGCCGTTTTTCCTGGACATCGCGAGCCTCAAAAGCCTCTTGCCGTCCCCGCGCCACCGTCTTCGGCCCAAGAGCGGCGGTGGCGTCTACGGGTCTCGATCTCCAGCCAGCGGCCGACGCGGTCAACGTGCGCGCAAGCAGGTTCCCGTGCGACTAGAGGCACTGCCACTTCAAAGCGCCCGTCGAGCGAGGAAGCGGGTGCGGGCCGTAGGATCCGAATCGCTCGTCAATGCTGACCCAATCGCCGATGATAGCGAGGAGGTGGCAGTGTCGACACCACTCACGGGTAAGCGGAAGAACGCACTGCGCCTGAAAGTCCCAGAGGTCGATGGCTTCGCATTGATCAAAAAGAAGGGCAGGAAGCACCGGCGCGGGACGCACCAGAGGAGTCAAGGGCGCCGGTCGGCCGCTTCCCGGACGGACCAAAGTGAAGGAGACAGCGCGGGCGACGAAGAGAGACCACTGACGGAGGTCAAACAGAAGACGGAGGCGGAGCTGGTGATGGAGGCGGACCGCGAAGAGGAGCGAAGGCAGAAGGCGCACATTGCCGCGCAGCTGAACCTGACGCTTGAGGAGTACGAGGCACTAGACGCCGCGTTCGGCGGTCAGCCTCAAGGCAACGGTGGCGACCACGACGAAGACGACCAGGAAGCGGACGGGTCCATGACGGAGCGGTACTACCGCATCTTCCACCAGTTCGACGCGGACGGCAGCGGCGCCATCTCGCCCGACGAGCTGTGCGAGTTGCTGCTGGCCGCGGGCGAAGCCATGGACGACGCAGAGCTCGCGTCCGTCATCCGCCAGGCCGACACGGACAACGACGGCCAGATCGACTTCGAGGAGTTCGTCGCCCTCATGCGCGCGCGCAAAAGGCTGCTGCGCGTGGCCAACACCATGGGCTTGTCCGGCTCCGGCCCGGCCTCGGACGAGCGTCTTCGGTCCAAAAAGAAGAAGAAGAAGGACGCGGTAGCTTCTCCCTTGACGATCGCAGTCTTGCCGTCACTCAAGAACCCGGTTGGACCGCACAGCAGTCCCGACAAGCGGAGGTCGCCTAACCATTACCACTACGGGCGACAGCACTCTCTCCAAGACGACGGGGCATCTTCCAACGCGTCTACGCTCTCTGCGCTGCGTCGGGAGCTGGCCATCTCCGAGTATGGCGTCCAAACGCTCGACCTCAAGGTGCGCGAGGGCCTGCAGTGGGTGCAGCAGCACTGCCCCGTGATGTCGCTGCGCGCGCAGATCTTCTGCCACCGCTGGGGCCTCGAGAAAGTGCGTGCGTTACTGCTGCGCATGCAGAGCCAGCAGCTTGCGCGCGCCTTCCACAAGTGGTACGCCTTCCGCATGTTCGAGCGCAACAAGCAGCGCGCCAACCTCTTCCTCAAGTGCAAGGGCAGCCAGAAGGTGGCCGAGATCCTCGCCAAGTGGCGTCGCCGCACCATGCGTCGCAGGTTCTCGCACTGGCACCAGCGGGTGATCAGCGACGCCCGTAGCGAGCGCCACAGCGCCGCGCTCGAGATCCAGCGCGTCGCACGCGGCAAACTCGCCCGGAACCTCCGTGAGCGACGCCAAAGAACCCTTGCAGCCACGCGACTGCAAGCTCTGGTGCGTGGGAGGCAAGCGTGCGCAATTGCTGCAAGAAAGCGCCGCGCCAAGCTCGAACACGAGGCCGCGTCGCTGCTGCAGCGCTGCTACCGCGGGTACACGGGCAAGCGCGTGGCTCGCGCACTCTTCCAGGCGCAACGCGAGGCGCTGGCTGCTCGACGGATACAACGTGCGTTCCGGAATCACCAGCAGCGGGAGCTGCTGCGAGTCATCCAACGCGCGCAACTCGAGAACGACAGCGCCATCCACGTCCAGCGAGCCATCCGCGGGTATCTGGCAAGACGCGAGCGACACGCGCTTCAGCTCGCCAGGAAGCAGGAGGCTGCCGCCTTGAGCATCCAGCGGATCGCTCGTGGTCGACTAGCGCGAACTCAAGCCACGCGGATGCGTGAATGCGACCGCGCGGCGGTCAGGATCCAGTGTTTCGTGCGCTCGCGGTTCGCACAGCGGCGGCTACTGGAGCTCCGCGACGCCCGCGCGCTTGCTGTTCATCGCGAGCGCACTCGTCGCGCGGCCGTGGCCATCCAGACCAAGTGGCGAGGCTTCGAAGCTCGAGCAGCATACAAGACGGAGAAGGAGCGGCGCAAGGACGCCGCGGCGATGGAGCGCATGCTCCGTTTGGCCGCGGCCGTGCGCATCCAGTGCGTGTACCGCGGCTTTCGCGCACGTCGCTCGGCCCAGCGCCGACGCTTCGAGCAGCTCAAGTGGCGCCATCTGTCGCTCATGAACCGCAGCGCGCTGGTCATCCAGAGCTTCTGGCGCGGGTACCACGGCCGCCTCGCCGCGCATCTGCGGCTGCAAGCGCAGCGAGCGATCGACGCCGAGCGCTTCGGTGCCGCCGTCAGGATTCAGCGGTTCGCACGGCGGCGACTGGGCATCCGAAGACGACGGGAGCGAGCCAAGCAGCGCGCGGAACTCGTGAAAGCGCAGCGCGAGGCGCACGCTAAGGCCGCTGTGTTGATCCAAAAGGTCGTCCGCGGCCGGTGCGCGCGCAAGGCGGCGAGGGAGAAGCAGCGCGCGCACAAGGAGCAGGCGCAGCAGGCGCTCGACCGGCTCGTGGCGCAGACGAAGGCTCGGGCCGCACGCACGATCCAGCGGCTTGCGAGGCGCTTCCTGGCTCGATGCGCGCTCTTGAGGCGGCGGGAGGAGGTCAAGCTGGCGCAGCAGCGACGCGCAGAGGAGAACGCGCGTGCGAGGGCAGCGCTGGACGTCCAGTGCCTGTGGCGGCAGCGGAAGGCGAGGCGCACGCTGCTGCAGAAGCGGCGAGAGCTGGAGCGAAGACTGTCGCTCATGGCGTCCGAGAAGGCGCGCGACGAGATCGAGCGGCTGCGGCGCGAGCAGGAGCGCGAGCTGTTGGCGCTCAAGGCGCAACTCGAGCTGCAGGGCCGAGCAGCCAGCGCCGAGCGCGCCCGGTTGCGCGAGGAACTGGAGAAACAGCAAGACGCGCAGGAGCAGGAGCGGCGGCAGCACGAGGCACAGGAGCTTGCGCGGCTCAAGCTAGAGGCGCTCATGCAGCACGAGCAGCGGCAGCAGGAGGAGGACGAGCGCCGCCGGAAGCAGCTCAAGAAGCAGAAGACCATGGAGATGGAGAGGCGGCGGGAGGCGCTCGAGGCCGAGAAGAACGAGCTCGAGACCCGCGAGGCGCAGCTGCGCACGCAGGAGTCGGAGGAGCTCGCGCGGCTTCGGATGGCGGCGCTCTTGGGGTCCGCTGGCGGTGGGGACCGCACAAGCCAGCCCGTCGACGGAGACCAATCGCGCGAGCAGCAGCAGGAGCTGGAGGAGGAGGCGGAGCAGCTCAAGCTGGTCGCGGAGCAAGCCCGGAGGCGGCAGGCCAAGATGAAGGTGCAGGCCTTCTGTCTCAAGCGCGTCGTGGCGCGCCAGCGTCTCGAGAAGCTTGCGCGGAAGCAGCAAGAAGCGCTCGCGCGCATCCAAGACCAAGAGCAGCGTCTCCGCGCGCAGGCGGAGGCTCAGCAGGAGCTCGCTCTCGCGCGACTCAAAGCGCTCATGGACGACGAAGCGCGCGAGCGCGAGCGGGAGTTGCGTGAACTCGAGGCGCAGATGCTGGAGCGCGCACGGGCCGAGAAGGAGCGCCTCGCCGCTCGTCACGCGGCCGCGAGACGCATTCAGGCGCGCGCTCGAGGCTTCCTGGGTCGGCGGCGCGTCCTCGCCATCCAGCGCAAGGTGGAGGCCGACCGCGAGGCGCGGCGTCTCGAGATGGAGAGCAAACTCGCCGCCGCGATGGCCGAGGTCGACGCGCTGGCGCAGCAAGACAGCCTCAGCTCCGAGGTGCTCAGCGACGGGCAAGATGCTGACGGAAGCGGCGACGCGGCTGCTGGGACCGATGAGGGCTCGCCCGAGGACTGGGTCGAGTACTGGGACGAGAACGCGCAGGCGTCCTACTTCTACAACATCCGCACGCAGGAGGCGAGCTGGACGCGGCCCGTGTCGGCTGGCGTGTCGTCCAAGGCCATGGAGATCGTGCTGGCTGCGACGGCGACGGTGACTGGCGCTGGCGACGTGAGCGCGGAGGCGAGCTACCCGGTGGCGGCGGCCGACGGCAGCTACTACGCGGACGAGTACGGCTACTACGACCAGTATGGACAGTACCATTACTACAACGCGGCTGGGAACGGGGATGGCAACGCGTACTACGCCATGCAGGCGCAACAGCAGCAGCAGCAGCAGCAGCTTCTGGGCGCGGCCGCCATGATGTACCCAGGCTACGCGGCCGCGTACGCGTACCAGGCGGCAGCCGCCATGGCGTTCGGTCAATCCATGATGTTCGGCAACCCCATGGCGTTCGCAAACCCCGCAGGCGCCGTGATGATGACCGCATCTGCACCTCTGCCGGCGGTGGAGCAGGTCGTGGACGCATCAACGGAGGCTGCAAGCTCGCCCGACGTGCCGCCCGATCCGTGGGAGAAGTTCTTCGATCAGTACACCGGCGCCGCCTACTACTACAACAGCCTCACGGGGGAGCGCTACTGGGCGTGAGTCCGACAGCGAAGAGTAACTAGAGGAGGCAAAGCACACTTTTGTTCGGGTTTATGGGGTGAGCAGCAAGGCATAAGGGTGGCAAGCAGGGCTGGTAGAGACGTTACCGTATTCTTGACGTCGCGCCGCGCATCAATCCTCCTCCATCATGGAGCTGTCGTCCGAAAAGTCGAGGCTCGAACACGCCAGTGACTGCCGGCTGCGCTCAATGCTGCTGTACGACTGGTCCAAGTCGAGGCGGCGCAGCACAGTGTCCTCCATCACGGCCTCCAGTCGACTCCCCGCGCCAGCGACTGCACCGCGGCCAGCAGAGGGCGGCGCGTTGACCCGGTGTGTGGGTCTTCTAGCCGGCGATGCAGTCATCCGTGCGAACGACGCATGACTGGCAGACAGTGACTCCTCGAACGCGACAGTGATCATCGTGCCAGCCAGTGAGTCCTCCGAGTTGTACGCGAGAGCCTACATGGGATGTCGATGCGAGAGTTAGTCGGTCATCCATGTTGCGCGCGGTTATTGAACCGAGAACGTACCGCGTGATAGGATTCAATAGCTTGCTCCAGGTCACCCTTCATGTGGAAAGTAAAGCCCAGCGCCGCAAGCACCGAAGCCTGAACATTTTGGAAACCCACGAACATGCCCCGATGAAAAGTGTTAGGCTCGTGTGATGGTGTCGTATCCAATCGTACAGCGGGGAAATGAGCAACATATAACGTACGTTTCTTGGGGAGAGTCGCAGAGCACTTTGGAAGCAATGGATTGCCTCGTCAAACATCCTGAAAAAAACAAAAACAATCCCAACACACAGGATAACGAACTGGTTAGAGGTATCCAACAATCCAGACATCTAAATACAGCAGTTGCATACCTCATCTTGCGGTAGGAGTAGCCAAGGTTGAACAGCGTCGGTTCCCACGCGTCCATCAGCCGCTACGTGAACAAACCACACAACCGGCCGTTAGCAACGACACAAACAAACAGAATGCATGCCCCGACTCATGTGCGTACCTCAGGTAGATGCTTGCCGAACTCCAGCGCCTTGGTGAACATGTCGACTGCGCGCGGGAACTCCTTCTGCTTGTAGTACACCGTGCCCAACTCGTTGAATATGAGTGGATCTGTGGGGCAGATATCGGCGGCCTGCCGAATGTATTCCTGCGCCTGCACCAAGTTGTTCGTACGCAGGTACTCCATGCCAATGTACAGCAGTGGGAGATGCGACCCTGGGAACAAGCTGGACGCAGTCCTGTACGACGACATGGCCTGGTCGCTCTCGTCCTGCGCCGCAAAAGAGTTTCCGAAGCCGATCCACGCCGGGGCGTACGTTGGCTCAAGCGTCGTTGCTTTGCTGTTTACACCACAAGAAGACGTGAGTCGTTGTTGACAACGTACGCGTTCATCGAGGACTCGCCGGTGCTGATTTGTCGCCATTACGTACTGGAAATAACGCTGGGCTGCCTCGTACTTCTCGATGAGGAGGTAGTAGCACCCGACCGTGTACCACGCAGTTGCTTTCTTCGGATAGACGTCCACCTGAACAATCATCGTCCGGAGCAAACGTTAGCGGGGATTGAGAATCGAGGGCTGAGAACAAGGGTGATACCATTTGGTGGGCGTAATGATACAACTCCCGTTTCTTGCCGCGCTCGACGAGAGTTGCGACGAACACTGTGGCCACGCGCAAATTGAAAGGGTCTCGCTCACGAATTCTATAGCAAACACACAACAGCAATCGTCAGGCACGCGCCACTAGGAAATGCAACAGCACCAATCCTCGGTTGTACCGCTGGCAGATCTCGTGGGCTCGCTGCACGTCGTGCTGGTAGTAGTACGTTTCCGCTTTCGTCACATTCTGCAAGGGCGAAGCATGGCGTCAGATGAAGCTCACTGTACATAGTCCACAGTCACCCAACGTGGGAAATATCTCTTACCACATCCAAGCTGCCATGAAGGCCGAGAGTGTCTTCGACTTGCGCGAACTTTGCCTCCACCGACGGGATCGTGTCATACTGATTGAACACACAAGGATCCTTCGTGAGTATGATGACCAAGAACTAGTCAGCGTTTGATCGAAGCGCAATGTCTTACCTTCCCGACGTGAATCTGGTAGAGCGACTGAAGCATATTCATCTCGTCTGCTGAGTAATTCAGCGACGCAACGAGCTGCTTCTCCTCGTCCGCCGACAGCATTTGCTTGTCAAAGAGGTGGAAGAATGCCTCTGAGCACTGGACGTCGCAGCGAAGCGCGATCCGAAAGTACACTGTGGCATTCTCTCGGTTTCCCAGAGCTTCATACGTCTCGCCCATTAGCAGCGCTAAAGACGCGACCAGATTGATCCCATCACGGTCGATTGCGTCCGGATCTTCCTCCGTATTAACTGCGTCGTTGCCCCCTTGCTCTTCTATCCGCCTCGCAAGTGCCACAACATCGTGCTCCCCTTCCGGCAGCACCTTGCTGAGGAGTCCCAGGCATTCCTCCTTTTGCTTGATCGCTAGCTGTCGGGAGCAAACACAGATACGGTTCAGTGTCGAGCAATGACTTGTAGTCGGTAATCCCAGCGGTCTTACCATGCATTGGCCAAGCAGTAGGCTCGCTCGAAGGGTCACTGGTACATCGTGAGCGTGGTGGGTGCCTCTGTGCCCCTCTATTGTTACTAGACGAGCGATCTTGATGGCGTGGATCGCGCGATGGTACTGCTGGTTGATGTAGCACGCATCGGCGAACAGGAGCACGTCCATCGGGTTCCGCGAAGATAGAGCGATCTGTGTTTGCCGTGCGTTCACGTTGAATATGCCAATCATAAATCCATGTCCGCTCCCAAGTTCTGGAAGCATCAAGCCGTGCACCGTACCAACTTATCGGCGTAAAACAGCGCTGACGCCGCCTGATGGCGTGCACTGCAGTTGCGGACAAGTCGCCGCAGTTTCGCCACCGCCTTCGCTTTTGCTTCATGGCCCTCAGGCGACTCCTGCTTCTCAAGCGTCGCTCTCGATTGAGCCAACTTCGCGGATGCGAACAGTCCTGGGGTCTTGTCCACCCGTTGTTTCAGGTGCTCGCTGTTGTTTTCAGTGCGTCCGCTGGTCGTCGCTGAGCGCACGATACCGCTCGCTTTACCGCCGCCCGCCGCTGCATCCGGCGTTCGCCGACCTACCGAGTACATGGTCGGCATGCGCACGTGCTCGTTGATGTTGTCGTCCTTTTCCTCGCTCTCGACACTTCCGCCGTCTCGCACGTGTCTAGGGAGGCCCTCGCTCTCGCTCTCGCTGTCGGCGCTGTCGTCGCTGTCCACCCCCTTGGTTCTCCGCCCGCGCCGGCGCGTCGTGATGAACGCCGCGGCCTCGTCGATCCGCCGCTTCCGCTTGCGCGCGCGCTGCGCCGCCTCCTCCGTTGCCGTGGACACCGCCGAGTCGAACGCAAGCGTGCGCGTCGTGCAGTCTGGCGTCTGAAAAGGCGACGGTTGCCGCTGAGCAGCCGCGCCACGAATAGCCGACGTCGGCGGGCGCTGCGCCTGGCCGAGGCCGAAATGCGGCGCCTGCGGCTGCGGCTGCTGTTGCTGCTGCTGGTGCGGCTGCATCCTCTAGACGGGACGGCCCCACAGCACGCAGGGCGAGCCAAAGGCGCGAAAGGACGGGGACACCGAGGCAGGCCGCACGCGCGGAGCCTGAGGACCGACGGCGACCGGGAGGGGGGAAGGAAAGGAAGGCGCCGCCTTTCTCGAGTTCAAAACAGAGCGCGGCGCCTTTCGGACAGGGAAACGCAGGCGCGGCAAGGCGCTAAAGCAGTATTTTGAAGTGTACTGCTTTAGAGATGCGTGTAATGGTTGTGAGTCTTTTGATAGCAGTTCAGCCTGGGATAATCGCGAGTTTCAAAATATCAATTATCATTTACTCTTAATATTTGTATGTCGACTAAAGCATTAAGCGAATGAGTACTGAATTAGAGGTGATCGACTAAAGCAAGTGTTCTCGCACTGATTTAACATAAATAATTATGTTAGCTTCAACGTCGCCAGTGGACCAAAATTAGCCCGGTCCTCTCTCCACCAGGCCAATGCTCACGCACGCGACCCGCTCCCGGCGGCAGCAAACGCGGGTCTTCCTATTTCACCGCGTGTGAGAGCCAGCGAGCCACTGCAGCAGTCGAGCGTTGGCTCGCAGGCATATTAATAGCCTTGCCGCCGCGTTTATTTCAACGCTGACAACGGACTGGACCAGCGAACCCTCGCCTCCAGCGCAGGTCATTTCGCCGTCAGTGCTCGCTCTTCAGGTCACGTCTACATCAAGCCTCCCGCTCATTCCGCAGACCTAGCTCAGGGTCTACCATTGCATCAACATTCGCGTCGTTCGAGTTCCCTCGCTGCAGCAACAATGACCACTGAAGGCGTGACGGACGCGGTCGTTGTCGCGCGCGGGCTGTCGCTCGCCGGTGTTAATCTCCACGTCGAGCAGCTCCTGCCCAGCGCTTCTTCACCGCAGCTCAAGGTCGGTGACCGCGGCGAAGACGAGTGCAAGCCCCAGACGAATCTAACACACCAGGACTCGTGGACGAAGCTGCAGCTGGCGGACCGGATGCAGTGGATGAAGGGATTCCGCGCCAACAAAACCGGCGGATTGGTCTTCCTCGACGCTGATGCACTCAAGAAGCAACAGGGCGTGGTCAAGGAGGTTATGATGCAGGTGGGCGCGCAACTGCTCAGCGGCAAGCTTGCGGTGCGCATTTCGTTGCCGATTCGCATCTTCGAGCCGCGTACGTTGCTGGAGCGAGTCGCTGATGGGTGGAACTACGCGCCGACGCTTCTAAAGAAGGCTGCACTCACCCACGCCGACCCGGCTGAGCGTCTAAAGTTCGTCATGGCCTTCATTGCCGGCGGATACCACTTCTGTACCGGGCAGCACAAACCATTCAACCCGATCATCGGCGAGACCTACGAGGCTATGTACGCCGACGGCACTCAAGTGTTCTTAGAGCACGTTAGTCACCATCCAGTCCGTTCGGCATTCACAATGAGAGGACCTCGGGGTCTGTACGTGATATCGGGTGTCTACGAGTTCGAGTCCGTCACGAACCGCAACTCGATTATCAACTACCAGGTGCGGCCGCTCTCGTTCTATCCGTCGACTTGAGGCTCTCGTTGGTACTCAATGCTGTGTGTGGCTTTGATAGATTGGCACAGCGAGAGTCGAGTTTCAGGGCGGGCAAGTCATCACGTACACAGTGCCGCAGATCAAGGTACGTCTAGTTCAGACGCGTACTTGAGCACACTGCTTTCATCGAAGACGCTAAGGATGTTCGGTTCGCTTGCAGATGAGCGGGATGCTGGTTGGTGAGCGAGTGGTCGAGATTGTGGGCACCGCGACGTTCGACGACAAAGTGAACGACCTCCGCGGTGAACTCCAGTTCGCTGCCAACAATGGGTTCCTCAAGAAGGCCCAGACAGACGATATTAAGGGCCAGATTTTCGCAACCAAGGTGAGCAGGCAATCCTGACGTCCCTTGACGCCGACTGCCCGAGTTACTCATGCTCCTTTCTCCATTGATGTTGATGTAGAAGTCGACCAAGCACCCCATTTCGAAGGCCCAGGGCTCGTGGCTCTCGCACCTCCAGTTCGACGGGAAAATGTACGTGCCGTGGACTTGTTTGATGATAAAGGGGGGAGAGAGCAACGGTGATTCATTGCTCGGTTGCCTCACTCTGTGATGTAGCTACTGGCACGTCGAGTCCGAGCCCGTGTTCGAGCACAAGCCAGTCCCCCATGCCTTGCCGTCGGACGTGAGGTACCGCGAAGACCTCATCGCGTTGAAGGTAAGAGAGAAGACGCGATGTACGGTTGAAATGCGTCCTGGCTAACGGTCCTCGGTCAACAGAATGGAGATCTGGTACTGGCCCAGTCGGAGAAGCTGCGGCTGGAGGAGCTCCAGCGATCCGACGAGCGCCTGCGCGACGCGGTTAAGACCAAGCGCAAGAAGTGATAAGTGGTATTGGCAGGGTGATTGCACTCCTCAGGAACTCTCGCAATGCATGATCGATTCCTCTATATTGGAAAGGCGACTTCTACACAGGAGCGAGGTCAAAGAAAACAATATGCAATGGGGAAAGGAGCGAGAAGCGACAAAATGCACAGCTACGGTGATTTGTCACCTTCGTAATCTTCTCTGCTCAGTCTGAGAGTCCTTCGTTCTAAAGAGAGCAGACGCTCGCCACGTTCGCTTAGTCCTTCTTCTTCAGCTTCTTGAGGGTCTTCTCGTCCTCCTCGGCAGCGTGCTGCTGCGCAAACTGCTCGACGCACGAGATCGCAAAGTAGGCGATGAAGAGGACCATCACGACGGAGCCCACCTGCGAGAGCAGACTCGCGCTGCTTGTGTCGCCCGAGCCGCCGGCCGCGTGGTCGGCCGTGGCCTTGAGGTGCGCCGAATGGAACTTCTTGCGGCACTCAAGCAGGAATTCGCTGACGCGCGAGTCGAGGCCCCACTCGGGCGGCGTCACACGACCGATGAACTTCTCGACGCTCTTCAGGTGCGCGTCTGTGAAAATCGTGATGAAGAACGCGGCCTGCAGGTTCACCTTGATGAGCGCCTTGCCGATCAGCGTAGCCCCGAAGAACGTCCAGAAGGGCATGAGGAAGTGGCCGCAGCAGATGCCGCACAGGTCGAACGCCACGTTGGGCCAGGCCGACATGAGCAGCACGCCGAAGAAGCCGTGCTTCTCGAGGAACGTGATCATCCAGTCCTTCATCCAGTTGAGCACGTTGTACTGCGACTTGGACTCGGCGATCTCCTCGAACTCTTCGTTGCGCTGGCCGGCAAGACGCGCGGCGCGGCTCAGCGCGTACGGCGGGATCTCGCCCGCGGCTGTGCCGGCACCCCAGAGCATGCAGGGCCAGAAGACCTTCCAGAAAATGGCCCAGAAGGTGACGGTCGAGACCTCGGGGATCTCGTGGCAGTTGGCCTCGAAAGAGCGGAACCACATGTGGTTGCGCGAGTCGAACGCGAGCGACTTGCACTCCTCAGCGCCCTGGACGACCAGGAAGATGTGCGGGAACAGGAACAGGATGCCCGAGTGCATGCCCGTGCCGAGACCGACAGACGAGAGCACGCCAAGGCCGACCCACCAGACCACGAACTGCACGGTCGCGTTGAACTCGTCCAGGATCGAGTGGTGCTCGCCCTCGAGCAGCGTCGCGGCGACCCAGACCAGCACGAGCGGCAGCAGCACGAAGCGTGTGGCGTTGTGCGTGACCACGCGGATGGCCAGCCACCGCAGGAAGCGCGCCAGCATGATGCTGAAGTGGTACAGCACGCTCAGCGGGCGTCGGAAGAGCGTTAGCTTCTTGCGCTCCTGCCGCAGCTTGTCCGCCAGCTCGGCGTGCGCCCCCTTGCTGGGCGGCGCCGCGGGCGCCTTCACCTTCGTCGGAGACCCGCTCTTGGCCATGCTCGCAGCCGTGGTATCAATGGCGGACTACGTACGGTGATCCCCTTCACGCGATGAGCCTTCTCCCGGGAGCGAAGCGCGAAATGCGCGCTGATGACGTTCTCGTTCCCTCGCGCGCTGCGTCCTCGGGGGGTCTGCTGCAGGTTCTTCCGATCGCACTTAACGATGTTAAGTGCGTGTGACCCTCGAACCTAACGAACCTAACGTACGTGTCATAGCTGCCGTACCGTCTACGCAGGATCTATACGACCGGGCGGGGGCGCTATTTTTGTGCCGCGGCTCCAGAATGTTTGCGACGTTGAAGCTTGAGAAAGGACACCAAGAAGAGCGGAGGAAAGCATGGAGAAAGGGGCGGGAGACGACGCCGACGACGGCGCTGTGGCGCTGCTGGAGCGCGCGCGCACGCTCTGCGCGGCCGCGAACCTGATCGTGGCGACGGCGCTACCTCCGCTGGTGCCGTTGACCCGCGTGCCGAGCCAGATGGGCTCCCAGGGGCGTGAGAATGACGGTACGACGTGGGTGGTGGTCGCATCCGTGGGTTGACGCTGTCGAACGAATGTTCTGACTGGTATTAACGCTGTCCGACGCAGTAGAGAGGGGTGCTGGTGCCTCCCAGCGCGTGAATGGGCGTTCTGCGCCACAGAAGTTGCCGCTGCTGCCGTCGACAGGCGCGATGAAGTCGACGCGGCTGGCGACGACTAAAGCGCCGGCAGAGCAAACAGAAGCGCAACGCAAGCAGCGCGAGGCGGAGAAGATCCGTCAGGCGCGAGAGCGAGCGCAAGCACGCATCGCTCGGTCCAACCAGCAGGAGCAGCAGCAAGCGCAGCAGCAGGTGGAGCAGCAGCGACTCGCGATGATCGAGGCGGCCGAGAAGTACGCCGAGAAGATGCGGTTGGCCGAGGAAGGACGGGTTCGCGCTCAAGAACGCGTCAGAATGAAGCGACTAACCAGCCAATCAAACCAGGAGCGAGAGACAACCGCTTTTCCTCAGCCAGTTACCAAGACGCAGACGCTTTCTGCCTCGTTGGTCGTGCCGAAGCGAGTACGGAAGACCCGGCCCGCATCAACACCGTAAGTCAATAGCCTCCTAGATATCTCACGCGTGTGAGACCAACTAATCTGGGATGGGTCAACAGCAATGCTGAAGTGCAGACTGGCAGTGTTGATGAACAAGCCGAACCGCAGGAGGCACCGAGCGAGACGGAGGAGGAGCGGAAGATGCGAGAACGGAGGATCCGGCTGGAGACTGCGCGGCGACTTCGCCGAGCGCAACAGATTGCGGAGGAAGAAAACAGGTGTGTGCGCGCTCTTCAGCCTCGACACGCGTCCATTCCGTTTTCCACTATTGGCGCTGCTAACATTTGTACTTTTAGGAGGCGAGCGGATGCGATCCAGCGAGAACTCGAGGCTTATCGGAACAGACAGCGAGAGCTCGACCGGATTGCAAAAGGACTCGGGAGGCAAGAAGGCGTGACTGCTCCGCAGAGCAGCCAAGAGGTACGTTATGGGCTCGGTAACTGTATGGGCTCACTTGAGTGTTTAATGTTGACTGCCTTACCTCTGAACGAAAATCCCCCCACAGTCGCTCAATCGGACAGAATCGGAGACACTCCATTCAATTGACGTGCAAGAGAATGCAAATGTAATGGAGCGACCTCCTGGAGAACAACTTCAGCTCAAGGATCACAGCCCCAACGAACATACCAGCGAGCAAGAGCCGTCCCCGGGGCAACTTGATCGCTCCATAGAGAGTCTCACAATCAGCCTTAATGACGATGCTGGGAAGCAAAGCGGAAACGAGCAGTGCGAGAGCAGGTCAAAGTCCAGGAGGACACCGCCTTGGAAGCGACCGCCTGTACCGTTGCTGCCTACCGAGTGCTATGCGACTAAAGCCATAATCCTCCCAGTAAGTGACCACTGCGCGCAAGTTCGATGGAAGCGTTTGACTAACCCATGTCTTGCCTAGTGTTCACGAACCGTTGTCACTGCGGACTCGTACACGAAGAAACACAAGCTGAAGCGGCTAAATCATTCCCCGAGTGCGCCCAAGTGCTGTCTGGGCAGTTGATTCGCACAACCCGTAAACAAGACCGGAACAGGAAAGCGTTGCTGATGGCATTGATCCTTTGGAACCTACGTGTCACCTCATAATATCCCTCGCAGCAGCGGCGCGCTAGACCCCGAGATTGGAGAGCGGCGTCGAGATCTGGGCTCAAGGCGAGTCGCTGATGATGGGAGTCGCCTACACAGTTAGATCTTCGATGTCGATCGAGTTCTCGCGTCCGTATCGTGGGCTCGGCTCCTCAGGATACGCGTGGAGATGTCCTTTCGTTCCGCCAACACCAAGCACAAGAGACGTTGTGGACGTCGCGACCGCAGTGGCAGATGCTGCTACTGCTCGCACAGCAGCAAGTGCTGGCAGCTGCGGTGCGAGCTCTGCGGCCGCGGCTTGAGGCGTCATAGGTGGCGTCTGGTCGTCGGAAGCGCCAACTTCCAGGTTGTGCTGCGGGTGAGCGCTTACGAGCTTGTTCAGCGCGTCTCGCATGGTCCGCACGGCTGCTTCCTTCGACGGGTCGCTCGCTCCTCGCTATTGGCTCAGACAGAAAAATTAGCGGAAGCTACCAGCACGATGCTCAACGATGACACATACCTCTTCGAGGATGCGGAGCACGTTTTCGTTGCTCTGGATCGAGATCAGCAGCGCCTCTGACAGCGCCGACATGTCGATATCCTCAAGCTCCGACTCGCCATTAGCCGCCAAGAAGTTGTTCAGGTACACGTCCTGCAGGATGAGCTCGTCTGCGAGCTCTGGGTACTGATACCGGAAGGAGTCGGCGGCCACAAAGTGTTCCGGATTCCACCGCGGCCAGATCTTCGACCGCGCCGCCGTCTTGACCTTCGCCAGCTCCGTCTCAAGACACTCGCGCAGCCGCTCACGCATGCTACTCAAAGTACGTCGCACAACCATGAGGTGAGTGTTTGATCTGGGATGAAATGAAATCCTAATGGGCAAGCTCATCGTCAAACTGCTTACCTGGCCTTCCAGATCAGCGTCGAGTTGCTGATGTCCTCCTTGCTTTGAAGTAACAGGATGAATCGGTCGGGTGACGCGCGCAGGATCTAAACGCACGCACATAATGTCAGTACAAAACAGACAAACCAGCACTGTAGTTCGGCGGTACGTACCCGGATGAAGCTGGGCGTGAGAAGCTGCTTGAGTACCAAGAGCGGGAGGGCAGTCTTCTCGTCCGCGCCAACATCACCCAAGCAAGATCGCAGAGCGAGCGCCGCACTTCGGACTGCGCTGATAAATCGCGACGGCCTGTGCTCCAGCGTCGACCCAGCGACGGCATTGCCATCATCCTCTGGTCGAGCTGAACTTGCCGTACTAACCGCTTCCTCAGCCGGACAGAACACGCTGGTATCCAAGAAGAACAACAGGCCGCCGGCGCCAACGACGACCGACCGTAGCTCCTCTAAGTGGCATAGACTCGCTACACAGCTCAAACACACCGTCGCCGCGTCTTCCGAGTACGTCATGATGGTGTGGCGCGACGAGAGCTCAAGGAGTGCCGTCACTACGACTGGGTTGCGCTTAATCGCTGCGATGCCGGCTGTGTGGCCTGTCAGCGAAGTCACAACGTCCGTGATGCGATACAGCAGCACGCGCGCCATGTTGTGAATGCCGCGGGCAGAAAACTTGAGCAGTTCCTGGAAGGAAGGGTTCATCATCCGCTCGAGCGCCTCTCCGATCACGGCAAGACCCGTGTCGCTCAAGAACGCAATGCACGTCGACACGTTGATGCCTCTGGACGATTCGGGCGCCACTGGACCAGCCAAAATCGCAAGAACTAGTTCCAGAGCCAGGATCCCACGAATTTGGTCGGCCTCGCCGAGCAGGGTGCGCTTCATGGGGATCAACAGCGACTCATAATAGTCGCGCTGAATGTCGATGCTCGAGCAGCGCGACGGTATCAAGCGCACGAGCGCCTTCAGGATCAGCACTTGCACTTCCCACGGCTCAGCGTATGGGCCGCGGAGCGTACTGGGCCCGACAGAAGAGGATTTTGACCCGTCCATGCTGATCGACTTGGCGCGTCCGAGATCTGACAGGTGCGTGAACAGCGCGTTGATGAGGTTCGAGTACATCTCGGGCGTCCACTCGTTCAGGAACTCGCCGTCGCCTTCGATGTACGAGCGCAGGAAGATGTTGCCCACGAAGATGTCATCCTCGTCTTGGTAGTACTCGCCGTCAACTGCGCCGTTGGCATGTGGCTCGGGTACCAAAACCGCACTACTCGATAGCGAATCGTACTGATTGCCTTGATGCTGTTCGCTTGTTGTCGCAATGTACTTGCTTCGCAGGTAGCGGTACAGACGGAGACGCTGTCTGCGGCCCCAGTTCACGTCGGCTGCGCGTTTCTCGTGGGCGTTGAATACCTCTGTGAACGCTTTAGGTGTCGCGGACTCGAGCAACTGGCCCATGCCACGTCCGCTAAATCCAAGCGCCTCGTCCAGCAACTTGTTAAACTCCGACGAGGTCGACGACCCGACGCGAGAAATGCAGTTTTCCTTCAGGAACTCAGCCGCGGCGACGCACATTCCCATACCCTTCGGGTCGCAGCTTGCAAAGAGCACGTACACCAGCGCAATTGACTTCCAGTTCCCATCCAGTGGAGCCTTGAGCGTTGTCGTCGTCGCTGCCCCTCGCTTTACAGGGACCGTGAACGAAGACGTTCGACTTCCATCAAGCACTGCGACCTTCTTCAGGAGCGTGAGGATTCTGGTGATCGTCACATGATCGAGCGTCTCGAGCGCCAACAGGCGGCAAAGAAACATCCGCCTGGACCGCACGAGCAGCAGCGTAAACTTCGAGCGCGTTGTGATGGACAGCAGTAGCGTAACTCCCGTCCGCACCACGGCATCGTTGGCGTTCTTGACGAAAATCTGCGCGCCATCCGAGTCGGTGCTATTGTCTTCGTCGCTGTCGCCGTCGTTGCTTCCTTCCGTTTCTGAGTCCGAGTCATCAAGTCGCCGAGATGACAAGTTCGCAATGAACGCTGGATCCGTCAACACATCGACCACAGCACGCACCAGGGTCGAGCTAAGGCGGTTGAAGTTGTCCGACGGAGCATTTCGTGTCGTCATAATCGCCGTGTTGAGCAGTTGGAAGGCCTCCCGCAAGAACGTAGGCGACTCGTTCGCGTGATTTGCGAGCGCCGCTAGGAGGTTCTGGACGGGGAGCCGACCGTGGAAGGTCATCGCGTAGCGACGAAGGACCAGACGGAGACAACGGACGCACAAGATCCGCCACCGTTGGCTGGACTCGACAGACAGCCGATCGGACAGGTGCCAGGCCAGTACCATCGGATCAGCCACCTCGAAGTTGTCTGCCAGATTGCTCAGCTTCGGGAGCAAGTGCTCGATGAAGTAGCCGTTGACGATCAGCTCGGCTTTGAAGGACGGATAGTTGACGTAGAACATCTCGTGCTCCCATCGAAGCACCGTGCCGGAGCTCGTGTCAAGCTGCCTCCGAGCCTTCTCCAGGTTGTCGATCTCTGCACGAAGCGCGTCGCGCAACTCCGCCCGCATGGTGTCTCGCCAGACAAGCTCCGGGCGCTCGTGGGTTTCGAGGACGCTCTCGATGATATTCCGCCAGTGCTCGCCTTGTGCGCGTGCGTCGCTGAGCCACTTGTCAAAGGCGCCGCTCCCGATGTTCTTGGCGTTGTTGGCGACCGACATGACGCGATTGCGCTTGGTGTCCGTGGTCGACATGGACTCGAAGTCGAACGAGAAGTGCGGCAGCGATCGGTTGGCGCGCGTGGCTGCCCTCACCAGCGTTGACGAAGCGGTGTGTCGCGATATCAGGTCGGCTCGATTCTCCGCTGGGATGAAAAGTTCCACCGGGAAGATCCGGCTCATGGCCTTCTTTGATCGGGTATTGCCAGCGCAGAAGATCTCGACTAGGTCGATGCATTTCTCCTGCAAAGCTGATGCCGAGTTGGTCGGCGTAGATTGACCTTCGTTCTTGATGCTATCGCCATGTCGCTGCGGTAACGAGCATCACGCTTGCTTGTTAGTAAATGTATTTACTTACTCCCATGATATTGTAGCGACAAATAAATCGCAATCGCTTCGTACCGATTCGTTCAAGGCGGTGGTGAGCGCGTAGAGCAAGGCGCCATACTCCCTCGCGGACTCCTGCAAGTCGTGAACCTGGTCCAAGTCCGTGATCGAAAACAGTTCCTTGACCAGGTCGATCGCGTTGTCCTGGATCGTCGCGTTCGAGTCGTGGCACAGCTCCAGCAGGGAGATCCGAGCGTTCATTAGTGCTCCAACGGCCTACGATTGAAAGTACCGGTCCTCACTCTGTCAGTCGCTCTTTCACATACAACAAGACCCATGAGCGGCGAGAACAAACCTGTGAGCACGTCAAGAAGTCTGTTGTCATCCGCCGCGACACGAGCGTCAGATGGAACAGGAGCACCACGTTGAGCAGGATGGAGTCCTTGTCAGTGGAGCGGGTTTCCTCCGCGCTGTACTGCACCAGCAGCGAGCGAAGTACTTCGTAGCCCCCGGCTTCACCAAAGTTGCGCCGGTTTGCGATCTCCCATCGCTCTGTCTTCTCTCCAACGTCAAGACCCGGCGGTGCAGTGATCATGCACGAAATGGTGTCTAACGCTGACTGCACCAGCTTCGGAGATAGATACTGTCGAGATCCACGGAGATCGCATTAGATCCACGTGCACACGATCAATCAGTGGGAATCCACGCACCAGACAGTTGAGGAACGGCTTCATGGAGCACTTGGCGCACAGTCGATACATTTCCCGCCACATGATGACCCGCCGGAAGCTGAGCAGCAACAGCTCCATCTATCGGATGCACGAGTGAACAAGTAAGTCGCCTTGTGTACTTCCTGTGACCACAATCGACACGTAGATACACTCACCAGCTCCTCATTGGAGCCGCGCTCCGTGCGCTCTGCCTGCTGCTGGAGCATCGCATGCACCGCGTCAAACAGCCGCCGCTCCTTCACGTCCACGTCCGCGACGGCGGTCGGGCCGGTCTCATCAGCTTCTGAGCCCGCTTCTAACTGTTCCCAGCGCCCACAAGTCGGTCGTCAGCACCGACAGGCTACCACAGCACTAGCCGCTACTGCTCGCGCGCACCTGGAGTGGGAAGGCCGCGCTGAAGGCGCGCAGCGCGTCCAGGATCTGCTGCTTGTCGCCGTCGCCCGGGCGGATGCTGATGACGGCGCGGATGGCGCTGCGCTGCTCGACCGAGCCCGCCTGGCCCATGGTGCTGCGCCTCTCTGCCTCGGGAACTGCCGCCGCCCCACCGCTCGCGCGTTGCGTCCCCCGTACGCGCAGAGGACGAACCGCCTGCGAGTCCGATTGGCAGCTCGAAATACCCGCGAGGAGCGATTTGGGAGTGCATGGGTGTGAAACGACGAGCAGCGTCACATCAAGATGGGGCTGGATATCATTTCAGATACTACATGTATTTACGCAGGTATATTTGTTTTTTTTGTTAACTTTCAGTCGAATAAATAATATCATCACGAATGCGTTATTTAATAATACGGGTCTGAGACCTATGATTCAATACTTTTTCTCCTGTGATGCGTTTTCTAGGATCAAATGGGTGACACAACTGACGCGCAGTTAGCAATTCGACTGCATCGAACGGAGCACCCCAACGACGCGCGCATACTAATACTCAACTGCTTGATCCGGCTGAATCAGTTGCACTGCGACGTTAGGGCAAAGGCACAGAAGATCATTGCCCCAGTGCTATCCTTTCACATAGGGCGACGCTCGGCGTCGGACTTCACCGGTTGGGGCGGGTTCTGAGTGCTAAATAACGTGTTCACTTCATTTCACACGACGTGGCCGCGTGTGTCCACGCTGCTGCTCGTCGATGTGCGGTTCCGGGCTGCGAACTCCTTAATGTACTCGATGCGGGTCTCGTCGTCCATGACGACGTACATCTCGGCCTCGCCCGGCGCGCGTGCCAGGTGCTTGATGAACTGCAGCCGGCACGGGACGTCCACGAGGCCCTTGTAGTGCTCGACGAAGTGCGCGATCGCCTCTTGATTGATCGTCATCCTTCGCTCGGTGCGAGTCGACACTGCTGGAAGTAGAGACGACGCAGGAGCAGGCGTGGTGGGTTTGTCCAGCTCGCTCGTCAGCGTCAGCAGCAACTCGCCATCGTCGCTGTCGATGCCTGGAGTGACGTGTCCGACGTGAATGTGTCTCGAAGACCAGGAAGGCAGCGACAGAGACACCTCGTCGGCGTAGCGAGAGCTCAGCGGAGCGCCTGCGCTCGCGGTGAAGATCGGCAGGTCACGGTCGGCGATCACGGTGTTCCCCCCGCCGCTTGCATCCAATTGCGCTTGCTCAGTATCTGCTGTTGTTGTCACCACATCGCCAGTAGCGGGACAGTCAGCAGCAGCAGCAGTAGCGAGCCTCTTGTGCTCTGCTGCTGACTTGGGCAAGTCGAATCGCGCGCAGAACCGGTAGTACCACCCTGTCGACGCCTTGAATCCTGCCATGCCGTCATACCGGGCGGCAAGCACCAGAGCCTCCTCCCGGATCCTGGCGCCCGAAGGCAAGTGCCCCTGGCTGCGCTGCGCGCATATCCACTGGTACAAGTCAACCTCGAAGCGCTCCGATCTGGACGATTGGCCGCGCTGCAGCGAGTCGCGCGCGGACCGGCCCGCGCGCCCGTAGCGGCGCTGCACCCTGTCGGCGTTGGCCTCCTGCCGCCACTTGCGGATCGTCGACTCGTTCACCGAGTACCGCAGCGCCAGGTCCACGTGCCGCACGCGCGGGTCCTGCCGCGCCAGCTCGATGATCTCCAGCCGCTCCCGGTCCGTCAGCCGACGCCCCACGCCCTGCCGCCCCATTTCCAAGATAGTGTGTCATTTTGGTCAGCTCCATTACCATTGTGTCTTCTGTAACACATCCACTGCTGTTCCTCACAAAAGTCGAATAATCCCTAGCCCTCACTGCTTTTCGACGGGACGACAGCCGTCGGTATCAATACAACCAAATATGTATTGTCACAGGTCTATCACAACACATTAATTCAAAAGTTGATATCAATAATGTAGTATGTACTGTTTATAAGGGGATGTACCCTCGTTCTACCCCTGCGGTTGGCTAAAACTCCCGCTTCAGTGGGGCAGGAAGCCCTCCCGCCCCCCTCGGTCCTTGAAAATGAGCACCAAACAGCGCAATTGCGACTCGTGAGCCGAAGCGAGAACGCGCCTGCTTCCCCTGCGCCCGGCGTCCCAACTGCAGCCAGCAGCGCCTTCGCCTGTGCCCAGCACCTCAGCATGAACCGGCAGACGCTGGCGGAGGCCACGAGCCTGCATGACGGGCCCGTGCCCGTTTACCTCATGGAGGAGATTGCAAGTGCGTGCTCCCTCTCCTCTTCGATGTTCTCGCTGGAAGTTCCTTGTTGTCTAAGGTGGCTAACGCGTTCTGTGCGCCACTAGACGCGACCAAGGCGAGCCCGCGCGAGGCCGAGAAGGTCGCGGATTTCCTCGTTGGCCGCCTCAACAAGTCGAACTTGAACGTCAAGCTCAAGGCGCTGCAGATCATCTCGGTACGGCCCCGCCCTCCCCCTTCTCCGCGCGTGGCAGCCATCGCATGACTATGCTACAGGCGCGACTCCAGCGAACAAAAGTGCTGGGTGTATCCTACTGGCTGCACGCGGCCATGTCGCTTCTGCTGACTGACATGGTGCTACGTTATTGCTCGCAGTACTGCATCCGAGAGGGCGGACCCGCATTCGCGCCCGCCATCCGCGAAGACGAGCAAGAGATCGCCGCGTATCTGCGTACGTGCGGCTGCCTGAGCGCGTTGATGATGATGCCAGTGCTGCCGACTAACGAAATGCGATCTTGCTGCTACCAGAGTATACTGGGCCACCGGATCCCGTGTACGGCGACGAGAAGTACCGGCGGATAAGGGTGGCGGCGCAGGTGCGACCAACACTCCACTATGATGGCAATCCCCTTGATACTAATGTGATTTGATGCCCACATTGGACTGCAGGAAGCGCTTGTGTGCCTGAACGACGGGTTCCTGTCGCGCAACACCCGCGAAGACCCGCCAGCTCCCGCAGGCGGTAACTCGTGGCAGACGCCGGCTCCTGCCGCCGGGGCGGGTGGTGAGCAGTACGACAACCCTTCGAACGCGTACGACCCGAACCAAGGCCGATCGAGCGGGCCCTGGGGCCCTGGCGGATCCGGCGCGGGTGGAGCTGGCGCATCCTCCTCCTCGTCCTTCCGCCCGCCTCCGTACCAGGACAGCCCGTCCCAGTACGGCAGCAATCAGCCCGGTGGTGGATACAACGCGCCCAATGGTCCGCCCGACACCTACAACTACGGCGGCAACAACGGTAACAACGGCGGCGGGTATGGGTACGGCGGCAACGACGGTAGCCAAGGCGGGTACCCTCAGCAGCAGCAGCGCCAGCCGAGCGGTCTGGAGTCGTGGTCCTCGGGCGGCGTCGGCGGTGGCTCATCGAAGTCAACCGGTGCCGGTACTTGGAGCAGCTCCGGGTACCAGCGCAACGATCTTAGCACTACCTCCGAGCCGCGTTACAACGCATCGAGCAGGCGCGACAACCGGCCGACGGTGCTCGTTGGGCACTCGCTCAGCTTTGCTCGTCCTGGAGGTAGCGGCTCGTACAATCCGAACGTTGGCGGGTACAACCCGAACGCGGGAGGATCGGGAGGATATAACCCCAACGCCGGACGATACAATAGCAGCAGCAGTAGCAGCATGGGAGGCGGCGGCGGCTTTGGGGGCAACAGCAGCGGAGGGTTTGGCGGCTCGAGCGGCTTCAGCAGTAGCAACAGCTCGCGGCCGAGCTTTGTCGAGAACACGAGCCGCATGCTGAGCGGCGTGAGCCAGATGGGCTTCCCGACCAACACACAGCCGTTCACCAACGTGCCGACGTCCAAGCTTGGCAAGCGCGTGGAGGTGCTCAAACGCATCGGCAACGAGGCGCGTGAAAAATGGGACCGACGCAACATGGACAAGTCGATGGCGTCGTCTCTCGCTGACCACGACGAGCTGCGCGCAGGGCCTCAGGTGATGGACCGCGGGTACTACCAGCCGACGCCTCAACAGGTTGGCACAGGCGATGCGAGCCGGTAAGATAGATGTTCATGCGGTGAGGATACTATGACAATCAGACTGACACGTGTTACTTGTTGCTGTTGTGAACCGTGCAGGGACTATGAGCGCGGCATGATCGACAATCTGTGCGCCTCTGTCGGCCTTGCGCGTGCACCGCCTGCGGACGCTCTCAAGCGGTTCGTGGACCTCGCGCAGACGCTCGACTCGCAGACGATCGGCGACATCCTGCTCGACAAGCTGGAAGACCCGACGTGGCAGGTACGCGCAGTGTTGTCGTCTGCTCTCTTCGTTACCTCATTGTGCGGTGGAACTTATCAAGCACGGCTCGTGTGCGCTTGGGTAGGTCCGGTTGAAGGGCCTGTATGTGGTGCTGGCGCTGCTCGAGTCGCCTGGCGCCGACCCGTACGCCGCGTGGTTTGAAGAGAACGTCGAAGTGATCGAAGAGCTGCGGAAGGATGCCAAGCCGAGTGTGGTCGCCAAGGCGCGTCAGGTGCTCGAGGCGCTCGGCTACGAAGTCGAGCGCGAGCAGAGACCGGTGCCCGCGCGTCGGCAGGTCTCGAGCGGAAGGACGTCGTCGCAGACCGCCACGTCGCCACCTCCTCGGCAGCAACAGAACGAGGTCGACTTCCTCGGCTTCGACGGACTGAGTATCAACGAGGCTCCCATTCCTGCTGCCCCTCCCGCTCCAATTCAGGCGGCTCCGCCGGCCGAGCTCAACATCTTTGGCTCTCCTCAGACCGGGTCGGCTCAGTCTCCTCCCCTGCCCGCTCCGATCCCGACGCAGGAAGTCTCGGTACGTTTGCCGCAAAGGATGGGAAACTGTGGATGGAGGAGAAGACGTACTCACATGTGATGGTTGGTGCAGCTGCTTGATGGATTTGATCCGCTGGGGAGCTCCGCGCCGTCGTCGCATTCGCACGCGGCCCTGCAGCAGGACTACCAGCAGCAGCAGTACCCGCAGCAGCAATATCAACAGCAGCAGCAGCAGCAGCAGCAACAGTACCCGCCGGAAGCGGCCGGGATGTACCAGGAGCAGGTGCCGCCCGTTGACCCGCGCACTAAGACGCTGAGCCACTTCGGCAAGGACCTGTTCACCATCGTCAACTCGCCCCGCGGTGCCGCGCCAGCGGCCGCGCACGAAGACGGCAGCGGGACGCCCGGCGCCGGGCAGTCGGCGTTCAACTTCATGTAGACAGAGGCTGTACGTAGCGTCGTCCACGCATGGGATCGTAGCATCGTGTGATGGATCAGAGGGTAATCTTGTATAAGCAAGCCGGCACATGCGAGCTCTCTTCTCGAGAACCCGACGGGGAAACCAGCAGCCTTGGCCGCGGTCCTGGTATGAGTGTGAGACCAAGGAATGGAGTAAAATGCACTGGATCCATAACGTTAACTGCCTCTGAGTCAGCCAGCAAGCACCCACTCGACTGTTGCGGCTGCTTTCTACCCTCGCCTACGCCCGGATACGCTTCTTCATGGAGCCTCCATCGCCGCCCACGCCGCCCACGCCGCCCGACGCACGCTTGGCCTTGGCGTTCGAGATGAAGCGGTCAGCGTTCCAGATCTCCTGCTTGATGCCGTTGTACGGGCCGTTGAGGATCACCATGACCTTGGTGTCGCGGTGGTACGACAGCCCCGTGATGAGCTTGGGCGTGATGAGGAAGTACTGCGGCAACTTGCTGCCGCACGACGACTTGGTGATCCGCTGGAACACCTTGCGCTCGTTGTACACGTCCATACCCTGGTTGATCTCGTCCACGACGCGGAACGGGCACTTGGTCAGGCTCTGCAGCGCCATCAGGTACATGATGGTGCCCACCGATTTCTCCTGCAGCCACGATAAAGCAGACATTGGTAAGTGGTGTACCAATCTCATCAAAGTAAGATGGGAGACAACGTACGCCGCCCGACTGCTCCTCCGCCGTCATGGTGGACAGCTTCGTGTTCTTCCGGAACTGCGCGCGACGCTGGATGCCCCACTTGGCGATGTCCTGTCATGCATGGGTTGTCAGAGCCACCAGCGTTAGAAGCGACGTTGAGCTAAAGGACGATAAGTACTCGTTGGAACGCACTGAGTCTTCGTCGTCGAGCACGATCTCGCCGACGCAGCCAATGTCCTGGAAGAACTCCTTGAACGAGACGTCAATCTGGCTCACCACTTGCTTTAAGCTCGCGTGCCACGATTCCTAGCGACGGGAAACACATTATAGCACAACAGGTTAGCATACAATCCCAGACTGATAAAGACCCGAGAGTGCATCGACACACCTTGATACCGTTGATGAGACCTTCACCGCTGCTGACGCCCTCCTCAAGCGCGCTCAGCTCCGCCTCCTCCACCTCGATCTCCCTGCAGATGCGCTCGTAGCGCTCGCGGATGGTGATGTCGCCGCGGAAGCAGTCCAGCGCGCTGCGGTTGTTCTCGATCTTGCCGCGCAGCTCGTCGAGGTCCTCCGACAGGACCGCGAACTGCTCCTCGTACTCGTCAAGCGGCGCTTCTCGCTCGGCCTTGTGCTTGAGTTTCATCGCCTTCTTGGCCATGTTCATAAGGTTCTCCTTCGACATCTTGTACGCCTCTTGCAGCGCCCTGTACAGACATCACCCCAAACGCGGTGAGATTCCTGACAGGACTGTTCTGATTTAAGATTGAGCTACTCACTTGATCGTCGCCTCTGCGAGCTTGAGCTCCTTCTGCGTCAGCTCGACGCGAACTTGCTGGGCACTCAGCTGAAGCGAGAGTGAAGCGTCTCGAGCACTCAGACTCAGAAGCTCTTGCGTGAGCTTAAGACAGTCCTTGAGCTGACGCGCTTGCCTGTTGAAAAAGTACAAGACGACCATCAGAAGACTAGGCCACCACCGTCTTATGGCCTTCGTCGGCTACGTACTTGGCTGCCTGGTTCTTGAGCTTGCGCGTCAAGGCTTCCTCCTTGTCCGACAGGTCCTGTGTTGCAGCCACACGAGGATCCGTCAGATACTTCGAAGTACTAGTCGCCTTGTCATCTATCCAGACAAAAACATTGCTAGACGTACGCGCGCCAGCTCGCTGCGCAGGCTGTAGATCTTGTTCTCCGCCTCGGCAATCTTCTCGTCCATGCGCAGCATCGTCTTGAGCTGCGTGCGGATCTCCGTGACGCGGTGCATGGACTGGTTCCTGGCCTCCGCGAACTCGCGCTCCTGAGACTTGAGCGCGTTGATCTGCACGCCACCACATGCCGTTAGACATCCCTGCTGCTCGAGACCGTATCATGCACAGGAGCGCTAGCATACCTCCTCCTTGATGGACGCCGATTTGTTGGCAAAGTCGTCCAACAGCTTCTGCATTTGCACCTTCTCCTCCTCGTTCGAGGAAGAGGCAGCGAGAAGCCGCGGATTTTGCAGGTCGTTGGTCCGCGTGGTCACGTTGCGGTTGCCGTACTTGGAAACTATGAGCACAGCATGACAGTCCGTTAAGAACCCTTTAGCCTGCTAGTAGGATCCCGCGCACGCTTCGCACCTGAGGTGACGTATTTCTTGAACGGCGTCACGAGCGCAGCGCGTCGCTCAGCACCCGAGATCGCGCCGAAGATGTCACCGCCCTGGTTGATGATGTCTTCGGTTTGGTTGGTGCCCACCAGCACCGTGTGGAACCCGCCATGGACGCGCAGAGCCTCGTGGATGACGTCCGGCGCCGTCACCAGCTAACGTCAACACACAAGCGCCGATCAGCTTCACGCCGTACTCGGGCTCACTCACGACTGGACTACGCACCTCGTCCAAGAACCCCGTGATGCCAAACTCGCTCCGGTATCTTGCCATTTGCTCGTCAGTGTAGGGCCGATTGACCGGGTTGCAGCGCCCGCCCTCGACGACGAACACGGACGCGCGGGCTGGCCGACCCGACGACGTATCGCTCGCTAATCCGTCCAGGATCGTCTTGTAGTCTTCGTGGGTCTCCGTGATCAGCAGCGTCATGACCCACTTGGGCAGCGTGTCCTCGACGTACTTGGCGTGGAGCGGATCGCTCACCTTCATCTGTTGTGAGCACAATGCGTTAGCTAAATGCTAAGATCACTACTAGTCAATTAATGCCAAAAAATGACGCGTACCTCGAGCACGAGCGGTCCCCAGACCTTCCGCTTAAGCTTGTGCTGGTTCCGCTTGACCCACTCGGCTGCGCGGATCGAGTCGGGATCGAATCGTTGAAGCACCAGCTTTCGCTGCACGTCTTCGTCTCCCAGCTTGTTTAGCTTGTCAGTCACTCGACGCGCTTGCTCGTCGATCGAGGCGAGCTCCCGAGCCAGCACCTCGCGCTTGCTCGAGATCTCGGCATGCTGCCAAATGGTCACAATACAAACGTTAGGCGCTGCATGTTTGGAACTATTAGGACGCAATGTACCTCCATCTCGCGCTCGCGTTGCTCTTTCTCAATCTCCGTTTTCTGGCGTTTCAACTCGCTCTGATCCGGCATCGCTGCGCGCTCTCGCTTCCACTGTTCAAGATCAGCACATCAGAACTTGGGTGCGTGCACTTACATGGTGATGCTAGCGTTCACTTACATCTTTGACGTCGTTTTCCAACTTCTCGAGCCGCTTGCGGGACTGGTTGTGGTGGTTGCGGAGCTCCTTAATCTCCGAGGCCGTCTTGCTCTGTGCCACCTCCACGTTTTCAATCTGCACGTTGGAACGCACCACCACCATACTTGCTGTTAAGCTGTGGCTCCACCTCACGCGGTATGCAATTGTACGGGAAGCGACGCACCAATTGCTTTTGCCGCTTGATCTTGTCGTCAACCTCGCGCTTGTCGTGGTCAACAGTCGCTTTTCTGGTTGGATATAACGTTCCGTTCGGTTAGAGATTTGCAGCCCATGACAGTAAATCAGAGGAACACCAAGCAAACACGTACTTGGATTTGAACTCGTCCAAGCGCGCCACTTCCTTATCCACCAGCTCCTCAAGCGGCACGATCTGCTCCTCCTTTGCTTTCTGCAACCACAACACACTGATCATTAGCACATGATCACGAACACATGGCCACAATCATAGCTGCAGTTACGCACGCTCATCTCCTCGCGGCATCGCTTTTTCTCCTGCTTCAGCTCGTCCACTTCGCGCTTCATCTCCTCAAACTCGAGCCACAGGCACTTCTTCTCCATCAACTCGGTCTTCGTAGCAAGAGGCAAAGCAAGTCAGCACTACAGGTAGCATGCGAGTGGAGCAAATAGTTGCATGTGCAGCTCACCTCTTTGATACGCATCTCGTGGTCGACGATCCGCTCGACGTCACGTTCCAGGTGCCGGCATTCAGTCTTCTTTTGCTCTAGTGCCGCACGGACTTGCTCCAAATCCTAACCGAAGCAACACAGTGTGAGATACGTGAAGCTGCACAGGGTTTGGGATCAAAAGGATAGTCGAGTAGCCTACCCGCGCCTTGTCACGCATGTTGGTCTGCATCTCGATGAGTTCCTCGTGCTTGGCGGCCAGCTCGCCGTCCATGATGGCGGCCTCGGTGGCCTTCAGCAGCTGCGTGGGGTTCATGCGCGAGAACTCGCCCACCTTGTCCTGTGGCAGAAACTGACACAGGTTGTCGATCTGGATCTTGGCGCCCTCCATGAGCGCGAGCACTTTCTTTAGCGTCGTGTCGCGCCCGTTGAGCATCCACGTGCTCCGGTTGTCCCGGAAAATGTTGCGCCGGATGACCGCATTACCGTCCTCGAAGTAGAGCTCAATCTGTATAAGGGCATATAATGAGAACCTTACAATGCAAGGAGACTACCACGCTAGTATCAGCCAGCCTACGCACCTCCGTGTAACCAGACTCCTTCTCATGGCGCACGAACTGACCCACCTTGTCGGCGCGTCCGAGCAACTATAGCGATTCATAACGCGTCCCTGTTAGTCCCGTGCACCATCAGCGACTTCTACGCGCGTGGTAGCCGCACTAGCAGCCAGCGAAGAGCCTTAGCAAACGTGCCTTGGTGCTGCCAGCGAGCCCGACGCAGAGCGCGCAGACGATGGAGCTCTTGCCCGTGCCGTTCGGGCCGAGGATCAGATTCAGGCGCGGGCCCGGGAAGAACTCGGCGTCGTTGTAGGTGAGGAAGTTGTGCAGCTTGACGCGGAAGATGGACCCGTCCACGAACTCGTCGGACGAGCTGTTCGTCGCCAGGTCCACGTCCGTCGCCGGTATCGGCATCCCAGTCGCTCGCGCGCTTCCCGCCCGCCGTCGACCGATTTCCGCACGCCTTATGGTTTCCCGCGAAAAGCGAAACGGTCCTGAATTTATGTGATACATCTGACATTCGTTTGGGTTTACCCTTATATTAAGTAATTTCAGGCAAAACCTGTTAAATACGTTAATTATCACGCTATTTTCGGGCTAAAACGCTTGTGGAGCTGCGAATGACTGACATTGGGATTGGGAGGAGCAATGGCGGCCAAGGCGGCGGCGGTCGCGGGCCGAGCGACGCTGCGGCAGCCGCGCTGGGTGACGGAGCAGTCGGGCGTCAAGCGCGTGCGCACGTGGCGCAACGCGCCGCTGGCGGTCATCAGCGAGCGACAGGCGGTGCTGGGCGCCGTGCCCATCCGCAGCAGCAACACGCTGCTCATGCCGCACATGCCGCAGGTGGACTTCACCGACTTCGAGCTCATCTTCCTGGGCACGAGCGCCGGCTCGCCCTCGGTGCGCCGCAACCCGACGTCGGTGTGTCTGCGCCTGGCGCACCAGAACTGGATGTTCGACTGCGCCGAGGGCAGTCTGCGCCAGCTCATGAAGAGCATCATCCGTGTGCCGCTCACCAACAAGTTCTTCATCACGCACCTGCACGGCGACCACGTGTACGGCCTGCCGGGCATCCTTTGCACGCTGGATAACCACAACGCCTCGTACATCGATCCGTCCACGCGCAGGAAGGCGCCCCGCCCGATTCACGTCTACGGCCCGCTGGGGCTCTTCACGTACCTGAGCACAGCGTTCGCCACAAGCAGCACGCGCCTGACGAACCTCAAGATCACGGTGCACGAGCTCGTGTCGCCCGACATGCTCAAGAACATGTCCGCACACGAGAAGTTCATGCGCCGCGCGCCATCCCACCCGGTACGTTGACGTCCTGTTTGAGTGAAGTTGTGGTTCTTGTTGGTGTCTTGAGGAGACATCTCACGCGTTATGTGTGGTATGGTCGACGGAGAGCAGAGCCTCAAGCGCGAAACGATCAACGCCGAGTTCGATGGCAATGGATACGTGTGGAACGTGCTTGACGACGGCAAGATCGCCGTTCGCGCGGCCGAACTGAAGCACACCGTCACTTGCTTCGGGTATGTGGTCGAAGAGCACGCGATCCCAGGGAAGCTCAAGTCGGACGAGCTGCTTCAACGCGGCTTGCGCCCGGGACCGCTCTACCGCGAGCTCAAGCTTGGCAATAGCGTCATGCTCCCCAGCGGCGAGATGCTGCATGCAGCAGAGGTCACTGGGCCTCCTGCGCGCGGGCGGAAGATGGCCATTTGCGGTGACAGCTCCGACTCGTCTCGCATGTTTGACATCGCCCACTCCTGTGATGTAGGCGGCGTACTTCGTATTGCTCCTTCGGTATGCGAGTTTACCACTTACCTGTATCATTCAACCGTGCAGGTGCTCGTTCATGAAGCCACGCTCAGCCACGAGATGGTCCCGCAGGTACGGCTTTAGCTCCCCAACTAGATGCTCGTTATTGCAAGCTAACGGGTACGCGTCGGTATTGATCAGGCTGTTCATCGAGGACACTCGACCGCTCGCATGGCCGGGTACGCGGCCAAGAAGATGAACGCGACGCTGCTCGCGCTGACGCACTTTAGCCACCGCTTCCGGCACTGGACACCCGACTATCACTCGATCACGACCATGCACCTCGCGCTGGAGGCCCAGTCCGCGTTCGGCAGGCGCGCGGTCGTGCCCGCGTCCGACTTCCTCCGGATCCCGGTACCCCGGCCTCCGCATGAGTAGCAAGGAACGGTTCATCTCCATGGCAACGCCTTCATTGTCTGCCCATACTCGGGACTTAGAGTAGAGCTCGTGATAGAATAGGTATGGTGCGTCTGTATTTCGGCCGAGGGCAGGAACCAAGCTCACCAGACAGGCACCGAGCATCAAATACACATACAGTCCCAGTCATGGGGACGTTGACCGAACCAATACAATCGCAAACTCCGAGTTCCTGTGAGGCGCTTACAGTTCGCCGAGCAGCGCCGTGACGTCCTCGACCGTGAGATCGCGGTCGTTCTTATTCAAAATGGCGCGCACCGCCTCGGACATGGTCGTGTTCTTGACCGAGATCGTCTTGTCCACGAAGCTCGGGAGGCGGTCCTGGTTGGCGTCCACCCATCGCAGGTACGTAAGCGACTGCTCTGGTGTCAGGATGGAATGCAGCATCTCCGTGTGGCGCTGCACGGCCTCCGATCGCTGCTCCAGACTCTTCTTGAGCTTACTCAGATAGTTCTGAGTTGCCAGAACAACATGAAGGTCAGACTGGTCTAGGCACGCGTATGTTCGCCAAGTTGTTGAAACATACCACAGCCATGGCAACACGTCGGCGCTCGGATTTGCTCGCCTTGGCTTCACCGGACCTGCCGAACGTCCATTGGTCAGTATGAGCACATCATATGGTCGACGACAAGTCTATTCGAGCACACGGACTCACTTGTAGAGCGACTTGAGCTTCTCGTCTTGCTCGTAGGTGAGCGACAGGTCGCCCGTCAACGTCGGCCACAGCGTGTCTTTCTTGACGATGGCGGGCGTCTTCTTCTTCTCCGTGCCGTCCGGCCCATTGGCTTTGGCGGCCATGTTGCTAGCCTCGTCGAAGAACGTGTCGTCCTGGATGCTCAGCCACAACAGGAAGCGGCAGTACGGGGGCAGCAGCAAGTTGTCCAGCTGGCGGAAGTTGTAGTCCTTGACCGCAAGTCGCTCCTGCAATTCCGAACCACCCACCAGTGAGAACGCTTATACAGATGTACACCGCAATGAAGAGTCGACTTGGAACTCACCACGCTGTTCGGGCCGAACCGCTCTTGTATGAGCATGATTCCCTGCCGAATCTTCTCCGCAACGGTCTGGTGGTGCCAAACAAACACCAAGCTCAACGGTGAAGCCCATGTACCACCGGCATAGTTCGAGGTGCAGGCACTTACCTCCTCAGACCCGCCGTTCTTCAGGTCCTCGGCCAGGCCGGCCAAGATGTCCGACCGCACGCTGCTCAGAGCCTCGTCGGCGCGCTCCAAGTGGCTGGCGCGCGTTGCGTCGATGCTCTCCGTCAGTTGCGACACCTACAGCACGTTGAGTCAGTGCAGCTCCGTCACACCTGCAGCTACGCACTCCCCGCCCTATCGCATCCTCACCTTTTCTTCGAGCAGCTCGAGGTACTGCTTCTTGCGGCGGCGGCTCTGGCGCGCAGACTCGCGATTCCGCGCGAGTCTGGAAGACAGCAACGCGTTAGCGTCCACAAAGACTATGGAGGCGTACGACACAGCTAAGGACATACCGGCGCTGGCGCTTCTCGTCCGTGTCCGCACCCGTGCCGCCCGCGGTGTTGTCGTCATCGGTCGTGGTGGACCGCGGGCCGGAGCTCTCTGTCGTCCCGAAGGCGTTCTGCATCTGCTGGAACGCCGAGACGGGGGCCGCGCCACCGGCAGGAGCGCCTGACTGCTGCGCGGGCGCCCCGAACACGCGCTCATGCGGCAGCGGGGCCGGCTGGCTCACCGCAAAGGGCTCATCCGCCGCGCCGGCGCTGGCGGGCGGCGCCGGCATGCGCTCGGCCGCCACATCGGCCGACAGGAAGTAGCTCAGCAGGTCGTCGTCCTCGGGCGTGAGGTCCATGGCGGCGTCTGCGTCCAGGCGGTCGGCGGACGTGCGGGCGAGCGGCAGGCGGGCAGGGGGAGAGTGAAAGCGAATGGAGTCGCGGCGTTCGCCAATCAGCGCGTCTCGCGGGGAATACCTGGCGCGGTGCTGGAGCTGGCTGATGCGCTTCTCGACGGGGTCCCGTCAGCGTGATGGCGCCAACATTAGGTTCGCACGGGTTCAAATGCTGTGAACGAGAGCGAACTTTAATGCGAACTTTACCGTCCCGTACCGTGGGTGTGCCGCACGGAACGAACGCAGAAACCTCCCGACAAAAGATACATTACATCTGAAACAAGTTATTGGATGTAAAGGGTTTCAAATGTATGAATGATGCTGACGTTTCGTGTATCAGGTAGGAAATTATTCATTTTCATAGGTACTCGGAAGGCGGCGAAGTTTCCGTTCTCGCGTGAGTGATGGTGACTACTCCGCTTTCCCAACTGTGGGAATCTCTAGGGCATTTCCGGAATCCCAAGGTGCAGACCATCGACACCCGCGAGCGACCGACGAGCGACATGACGGACGTGCTGAGCGCACCGTCGCTGCTGAGCGAGGCGAGCGACTCGGAGCTCGAGGTGAACTCGCTCTGCGGCAGCGAGTTGGAGCTGGAGATGGCCTGGGGTGAGGGCCCCATCGCGCCGCTGCGCACGGAGGCGCCGACCGACCAGGGCGCGCCGAACGAGCGCTCCAACAGCCGCGGCAACGGGTCGGCGCGCGCGCGCACACCGCAGAAGCGCGGCAGCGAGTCACCGCTAACACGCAGCAAGCGGCTGATCAACATCCACCCGATCCGGTCGGTCCCATACCTTCCCACGCCCAACGAACTGCCCGTCGGCGTGCGCAAGCAGCAGCGCTGGTTCAACGGTGCGTACGCAGGACAATTTACAGACGGTACCCGTGGCTAGATGGCTCATGGCGGTTTGATTCGGGCTGTAGACCATCATTTTGGCAACCGCGCGGCCTCGACGCGCCTGGAAGACCTCATGGAGCACATGCAAATCAACGTCGAGTGGCGGTGAGCGCCCATGCTCATAACCTTGCTGGGTACATCTCGATCCCCCATGCTGATGTAGTGCATACATGGGCATTGTGTCGCAGATCCAACTTTCAGAAGCTTGCGGAGCCGCAAAACGAGGACCTACAAACCGCCTTCCGCAAGGGCCGCGTGCCGGTGGCGCCGCGCGGCAACAACCAGCCCCGAGCGCGCCGTCGCGATGACTGGAACTGTACGTGCCGGTTACCTGTGCGCTCGTGTCCACTGCTCTGGGTGCGCTAAGTGAAGTCGTGTCGCGGATCTGATGGACCAGATGCGGAGGAGATGTTCCTGCGCGTCGACCGGCGAGCGCGCACGCTGATGCTGCGCTCGTTCAACTCGTTCGCGCCGTTTATTGAGGCCGTCGAGTACATGGTGCTCCACTTTGTCCAGGTGAGCACCACTCGTGCAAGCTGCTAGATATAATACCAGTTCGCCTTACGATTCTATCGGCTTGACGGCGCAGTGGAGGGAGGCTCCATCGGAGTTGGAGGTCGCGGCGCCGCTGTTCCGGATCTTGACGCACCCTATGGAGCTACTACAGGCGTCGGAGAAGGAGGTCCGCTTGGTGCTGCCGCTCGTGGACTCGGCGTTCCACCGACTCATCATCCACAGCGTGTGCCAGTTCTACGGCGTCCGGTCGCGAAGTATGATGATCCGCATAAAGAAGCCTGGAATGTATGCGTTGCTGACTGTGTACCGTGGTGTGCTCGCAGCGGAGGCGAACCGCCGGTTCAACACCAAGATCATGATGCTTAAGAGCCCGAAGAAGAAGTTCTCGGACGAGGAACTGTCGAAGAACTCGCTGTGCGAGTTCATCCGCGAGACGCGCATCATAAAGCAGCCGGGGATCTACCTAGACGCTTTCGCCGCGGACGTGCAGGGCCAGGAAGCGCTCGAGCTCAAGTCGAAGAGTAGTGAGTGCAGCGATGGCTTCTGCTTGATCGACGCGCCCCAGATGTGATGAGTGTGTAAGCGTGTGTGGTCCTCCTGGACGCGCGTGTTCGGTTGCATGTTGCGTGTTTGTGACAGACGAAGACGTCGACCCCGCCGAAGAGTCCGGCCGCCAGCCACACTGAAGTCCGCGTCGAATGCGCAGCTCCCATGTAGCAGCAGCAGTAGCAGAGACCATTTGTACCACATCCCCGACAGAGCTGCTTTACACATGACCCACCAATACGATGACACGCTTGGAACAGCTCGGTGGCCTTGTCTAGTGCCATGACGAGGCCTGAGAATCTCCTCAAGTGTCATGGAAACCTGAGATACGACGGACAACCCACATGACGGCGTCCATGGTGACGAGTACCGTGATCCTGGAATCCTGGGCTTGCAAAACGGGATCTTGCCGTGCTCTTCAACAGGGTGGCATCATATAAATAGGAAGGGTTCCCCCGGATACACTGGATACTTTAGTATACATTTTCCGATACATCGGCAGCGTACACCTCTGGGAAAAACGGCAATCACCCGATGAGGTTTTTCCCTCTCTCCGTTAATAAAACCTCGCTCGTGGGCCATAATCGCGAGTTGAGGTTCCTCCCGGGCGCGGAAGTCAAGCGGAAACTCGCAGCAAAGCCCCCCTTCCTCCCGGCAGGTCGAAGCGAGAGGCGAGGAGGATGGAAGAGGGAAGCACAGGCGCAGCGCCGGCGCCCAAGCCGCAGGAGGACCACGCGGCGGCGGAGGTGAAGGAGGTGGCCCCGCCGTCCACGCCGGCTGAAGGCTCCCCCGCGGCCAGCGAAGGAGAAGAAGGCGAACGCCCTTCTCAGGAGGAACCAGCAAGCGAGAAGGCGACGGCGGCCGAGCAGGGGGAGCTGAGTACTGACTTCCCCGCGGGGGGCTCGACCCCGCAAGAGGACGCAGAGGAGAGCAGCGGACAGCCGAGTATCCCGGCCCCGCTGGTCTTGCCGCCCGAAAATGGTCACGCCCCGACCGCGCTGGATGGAGCGAAGTACTTGATGACAGATGGCGTGGTCGCGACGCCCGAGGGAACCATCCACGCGGCGGTGGACATGACGTCCCCGTCAGCGGCAGCAGACCACGTTGCAGAGGATGGAGCAGCGGGGGAATCTTCGTCTCACGACCAAGCCAACGGCGAGACTGATACGGAGACCAATGGCGACGCCAATGAACTTCCAGCTGAGGCAGAGGACGGCGCAGCGGAAGGAAGAACAAATCTGGGACAGGAGGAGGACGGCAGCGGCGAGCATGCGACCATCAAGGAGGTGACCGAGTCCTCGGACAGCCCGGAAGCTGCGCCGACGGACGAGAAAGTGGAGCAGCTTCTTGCACGCATCCGAGACAAGTGCGTTCCTCACTGTTGGCCAACTTCGTGGCGCTAATTACTGACATTCGTTGCGTGATGGTGCGCAGATTGCCCTGCGAGTCGGCAGAAATGCTGGAGTCCGGCGAGATCCTGGTGCTCCCAAAGGGGTGGACGACTCGGCAATCCAAGACGAACGACGGCAAGACGTACTATGTATCGCCGTACGGTCATACCCAATGGCTCCGCCCTCCGATGAAGACAGGTGCGTTTGGTGAAACGCTGCTGTGCCCGCAAGGAGAGTGTACCATTAACACTTCGTCACATCCTGTGTTGTGAAGGTATCACGTACAACTGGGTCCACGAGATTGAGGTGACATTCGGACCTGGCCGACTCGGGCTAAACTTGAAGCAAATCGCTGGTCTACCCGGGACGGAGTTCACCGACGTACAAGTTCACATTGCAGAAATCTACAAGGTACGCACTGACCGATCGACACCGGCGGGATACAAATGATGCAGTACATCAATGCATGCTTCGGCTTGCTAACTATTTTTCCGATTGTGCACTAGCTACCGAATGGGATGGCGAGTCCAGCAGAAATCTACAACTGGAGCGTGAAACCTGAAAAGTAAGCGACCTCAACTACAATATGCATACTCGCAGAACTACTAACGAATTTCATCTGCACGGCATTTCCAGGCGTCTTCAAGTCGGAATGCGGATGACCATGATGAACGGGATTCCTTTGACTGGCTACACATACTCTGAAGTGCTCGAACTACTAAGTCGGCTGGCAAGACCCGTTCGCATCAAGTTTGCGGATGTCTCCAAGGGCATCGTGGTGCGTATTGCCATGCGCTTTTGTGTCAACGTACAGGACGTAGCGCTAACCGCGTACTTGTCTCATTTCGACTTGGATAGGGACGCGTAAAAGAGGAGCCACCAGAAGAGGAGTCGCAGGAAGCGATTGAAGCACGTGCGGCAAGGAAAATGCAGAGCAATCTGCAGCTGGAGTACTTTCGAATTTTGGTCGCCCACGAGCTCCACGAGGAGGTTTGGGGCGTATCCAAGAAGCGAATGCTGAAGAAAGCGCTGGAAATGGACCGGAAGTGCAAAACACTGACTTCGGCGATCGAGGAACTGGAGTCATATCACGATGGGCTCGAGAAGGAGCGCGAAGACTTGATCCAGGAAGCAGAGCAACTACGAGAGATGATTGAGCAGCTCAGACGTCAAGAGGCTGGCGAGATCGAGTCTCCTGAAGTAGTCAAGAGCGCAGAGCTCGCTGCTAGGAATGTTGCGCTAGACAAGGAGATTGCCGAGATCATCGCCGAGAACGAGGAGCTGCGGAACGAGCGAGTCACCGTTGAAGAAGCCCTAGACGAGGTCCAGAAGGAGCTGGACGAATACGCAGACTTTGACATCGAGAGCGGTGAGTTCGAGATCAAGTTCTTTTCGCAGGCTTTCCTGGGTTCGATGGTGCAGCGAGGCTCGATTGACACTCGTGCGGAAGATGCACGAGAGCGTTTGCTGGAGAAGATCAAGAACCAGCGTGATCACTTGCAGGAGGAGCTTGAGATGGAAGAAGAGCGGTCCAAGTTCGTGGAGTCGGAAATCGCGCAGATCCGAAAGCAAATGGCGGTTGCGGCTGCTGCGTCCAAGCGAGAAGACGACATGATTAGCGGTCATCGGCCGCCCCAGCTTGTATTCTTGGAGAACAAGATCGGGCTTCTCCGCAAGAACTTGGTAAGTGGGAGGCCAACTTGTTGCAAGCGTTATTTGTTTCTAACGGTTTATCATTGTGCTTCTCAACAGCACGAAACTGTTACGGGCATTGCGAAGGCGACGAACAGTGGTGACACTCAACAAGCGGAGAACCTGTCCTTCCGACGTGCAGCGCTTAAGGACGATTTGAAGAACGCGCTCGATGAGATGCAGCGAATGGAGAACGAGCTCAATTTGTTCTCTGATATCAATCGTGGCGTCACGGAGTATGGTCCAAGTATTCTGGACGAGGATACCGCGATTGAGGCAGTGAACATTGACTTGGCTCCCCATGAGCGAAGTTCCGAGTCGACCCGTCTACAGAACAAACTGACAAGGCTGCAGGCACAACTGGTACGTCAGCGCTGTCGGCTGTGTAGATATGTTGTGATCTCGGTTATCTAATGAGTCGTTTCCGGTTTTGCTTCTTGACATGAATCAACGAATCCCATGCCAGCACGACACCGTGCAGCAACTTGCCAAGGCATCATCAGAGCACAACGATGCGCGGGTGGAGGAGCTTCGCACACGACGTCTACAACTCAAAAACGAGATGAAGGTGGTGCAAGACGAGTTCCAGGAGCTGACCAACCAGACGCTGAACGTGTCGGCCAGGCTAAGAGACACGTACGTGCGCCCTTCGATCTCTGCAAACGATTTCCGGCCGTCAATCGGGCGTCCGTCGTTGGGCCGAGGCTCTTCGGAGCAATTCGAGATGCCGCGCTTCAGCCGCAGCAGTAGCAGTGCGTCGATGGCGTCGATGCCGCAGTCGGTAGACTCGTACCAGCCGTCCGCCCCGGTCAAGGAGGGCTCGCTACCGTCTATTAGCGGATTACTGTTGAAGCATCCGACCCACTCAAACGAGAAGGGCATGTTTGGTAACATGTCGTTGCGCGGCATTCGGGAACGGTGGTGCGTGATCGACCCTGTCGGGTGTCTCCGCTACTACAAGCGCAAGGGCGACCGAGAACCGCGCGGTGCGATCCCGCTGAACATCCCGTCGCTGGAGATCGTGCATGGCAAGGAGGTGGGCAAGCCGAACGAGTTTATGATTTGCTCGGCGACGCATCAGACTCGCATGGGTGCCAAGAGCCGAGAGGACATGCTGCGCTGGGTAGCTGCGCTCGAGCAGGCGCACGCGGTGTTCATGCAGCAAGCGCCGAACAGAGGGTCGACCGACAAGAAAGCTCCGGCTCATCAGGACTCGACGGGCAGCGGCGAGAACATGGCGTCGCCTGCGTCCATGGAGATTGCGAACCGCAACTCGCGCGCGACGCTCGGCTTCTAAGAGGACTATTTGATTCGGAAACCAGACCCAATCTGGTATGACTCATCCGTTCGCCTCCCCCGTGTGCCATATCGCGAGTCGAGAGTTCGAGTCCGTGTGTGCGGCTGTAGACGTATTTATTGGCTAAATGGTATGGCTCCAACCCCTCCCCCCCGCGATCGACCACACTTGACGACGTTCATAAAGGGGAACAACCAGGAGGAATGAAGAACGGTTTGCATTGATGGTGGTTGGATTTCGTTGCCTCTGCGATCGATGTGCGAATGTGGTAGGTCATTGCGCGCAGCGACGCCACTCTCGGTCAATGGCAGCCGTTGGATGCTTCGTGTGACTTGGGGCGTCACCTTATCGCGCACATTAACAATCTATGCTCTTTCGATCGCGTCTTATGGTCGCCGACGATAGCGAGGCGAGCTGCGAACACCAATATGCTGACAACGATGGCAGCGGCAGTGGCGTGGAGCTGCTTCAACAGGTTCTGCTAAGCAGCGTAATCAGAAGTTGCACAGGTTACACCTCTTGCATTCCTACAAATCACAGCATATACGTTTCGCTCGATTTGTCTGAACGCTCTATACCATACAAACATCATAATATATGTTCTTGCTATAACGTCGTCACTGAAATGATTCACACCTGCTCAGTGTCACTAAAGCGAATTCTCCCAGCGCCGCCCTCCGTCCCGCCCAAACAACCCGACTGATCGCCGCCGCGGGGAAACCAGAGGCAACCACCAACTCCGACCAACTAGAAGGGACGCTCCACACGCGCGTTCTGGGGAAGGCGGACGCGAGCGAGACCAGTTGTCCTCGCCCACAAACACACAGGAGGAGGGGAAACCGCTAGCAGTTGCACCTGTCGCCGTCGCCGCCGTCGTCGTTGGCCATGTTTCGCGCGCGTAAGTCGGTGGAGGTACCGTCCAAGCGCAGCACGGGGCTGCTGAGCCCCCGCGCGGAGGACCTGCTGGGCGCCACCAAGCGCCAGCGGCTCTCCATGGCGCCATACTCGGCGTCCTCGGTGCTCGCCATCGCGAATGACGGCGCGAACGCGGGCGCTGTGCGGCGTAACCGGCTGCTGGTGGACTCGCCCGAGTGCGCGATCGAGCTGGCGGACGCACTGCCCGCCGTCGTGAGCGAGGAACTGCGCAAGGAGTGGCCGGCCATGGTGAACGAGGTGGGTCGCCGGTACGCGCAGCCGCCGGTCGTGTCGTGCCGCGCGCGGGTGCCCTCAGCGCGACACCGCAGCGGCGCGCAGGTGGTGCGCGTGTACGTGTTTGTGCTGCGCACTAAGGTGCTGCTGTGGCGACCGGAGCAGCGGCAAGTCGTGTCGCTGCCGCTGCCCGACGAGCTGGAGCGCGACGAGGTGCTGCAGCCGTTCCTGCTGCCGCTCTATGGTCAGAGTCTGTCGCTGCTTATGGTCGGGCGCAGCGGCAGCGTGCTCTTCTGGGAGGACATTGAGCTGCCGTACGACAGCATCCCGCTCAGCGTCCAGATTCCGCTGCAGCCGTACGAAGTCGTGATGACGCACGTCGACGCTGTCATTGGACGTCAGGACAACGACGAAATCGACGAGGGGGACGCTGACGAGGCGGCGAGCGCGACCACCATGGGGGTCGTGTGCTGGAGCAACCAGGGCAGCGTGTGGGAAGTGGCCATGGATGACCGCCGACTGCGCGTGCGTGCATTCGAGAAACAGCAACCAGGTCTCCTTGCTGGCTTGACCAAGTCAGTCACGAGCTTCTTCTTTTCGTCAGGCTCGACGTCCAGAAGCAGCGCTTCGGGTGTCGGCGGCGGCAGCGGATTCGGAGGTTTGATCGGCAGCGGTGGCAGCGTCGCGGGCGAAGTGGACCCGCACCAGCCCATTCAGTACGCGAAGGCTGTGTTGTCCGCGGTGGGAAGTGAGCAACCCGCGAACAGCGATGGCGATGACGCGAAAGCTGACCTCGTGGTTTTGTACACGAACGGCGTGGTTGAGCGCCGACAGTTCAGCACGGGCGATGTGCTCGACTGCTCCTACGCGACGACATGGACCTTTGACGCGAGTCGCGTGGCACTCGCGTACTTCAGCGACACTTTCCCGCGATTGCACCTCGCCAAGATCTCCGTCGTCGCCGTCCCGTACGTGAATGAGGCGCGACTGTCGCTGTTGGTTGCGTTCGTATGCGCCCCGAAAGACAAGACGCTGGACGCTGCCGCAGCCATGGACATGGAGACGAGCGAGGACGCCGCGCTTCCAAGTGTCAAATACGTGTTGTTCCAGTTCGCTATGAACGACGGGCCACCTGAGCCAGAGTGGGCGTGCGTGCTGGACTACGAACCCGTTTTCTCGGATGACCACCAAGACAACGGCCAGTTCACTAGCCGTTTCTTCCACGTGGAGAGCTTCTCGATTACCAGCAATGCTCTCTACTTGGTTTGGCCGGCGGCGTCGCCCATTCAGGTATCAACGATCCTGCTGCCGCATCCTGAGCGTGCGCGACAGTCAAGTGTTCGCTCAGCGGCGTTTTCGCTGCAGGGCATCCAACACCAGCAATCAACTTTCGCGTTCGGCGCGCGTGTTGATGAAGTCGGCCAGATCAGTGACAGCGCAAGTCACGGCAGTAGTGCAGCCAATAGCGGCGCTGTCAAGGGTTCGTTGTCTTTCCTGCTTTTGGAAACCGGAGGTGGCAACCAATCTCTCTCGGGATCGCTTTGCGTCGCGACGGCATCGAACATGCAGCGCGTTGAACGTGCGTCACCGACTTCTCGGCTTCGGGCGAAACGGATTGAAGTCCAGAAGTCCAACAGTGTTGCCGCGTCAGACCTTTCGTCGCACTTTGTGCCCGAGCATCTTGACGTTGAAGAGTACGTCGGTGTGCTGCTTGCGCATTTCCAGCGCGACCCGCTCGCCACGTCTCCGCTGCGTGTGAACAGCCAGGATGTTAGCACGGTCGCGCAAGCCGTGATTGCTTTGGACATGCAGATCCTGGATGCTCGGCCGTCGTCTGGTTTGCGATGGGGAAAAAATGACACAAGCGAGCAAAGGGATCACCTCCAGCACGCGTCGGAGCTGGCGGTCGTGACGCCCAAGCTCGTCAAGTATCAGCTGGAAGAAAAGCGCACGCGCCATGTTGAGCTGATGCGCTTCCTGGAGCGGCGTTGTGGATCCGTTTGGTCCTACCTTGAGAAGTCTCCCGAGCTGAAGCGCTACCTGATGGAAAACGAAGAGAAGCTGCGTGCCGCGACAGCTCTGAGTAAGCTGCAGGCATCCATTCTCTCAACGACCTCGTCTGGTGTGTCCTCGGCGCGTGAAGGACTCGATGAAGACGAAACTACACAGCCGGCGACCGAAGCTGAGCGCATCCAGCGGCGTCTGACGGGTCAATTTCTGCTTCATGCTATTGAAGCGACCGTGGAGCGTCGTGGGTACCATCGCGAACAGCTGCAGCTTGCTGGTTACAACGCGTTCGACGTGTTTTACTGCGAAGTGAGTAAGCTGCCGGAGCTGTTTCAAGTGCTGGATCACGAGCTCGATGCGCTCGCATCGTCGATTGGTGACAGCGATCCGACGTACCTGCACGCGCTGCTGGAGAGCGGCTATGCCATGCTCCGTCTGATCCGGGCGCCGCCTGCAGACGACAAGCAAGTATTTCCTGCGACTGGCAGCTGGGCCTTCGGCGCGCGGCAGGTCCGTGAGGTTCTCGTGAATCACGTGACGCGGCTTTCCCTGTTGGTCGGGTACTCGACGACGTCGACAGCGTCCTCGCTGTCGGTTGCCGAGAAGCGCGTGCGATGGCCGGCGAGTGACATCTTCGAGATGACAGAGCAAATCCGAACTATTGGTGGCGCGCTGCTCGACAGCTACGTTCGTTTGGGCGACTCGGAGGATTTGCGCAACGAGATGGCGTTTGCCAAGCGCGCGGTGCTCAACCCGCTCGTGTACGTGGCAACGATGGTGTCGGCCACCACGTCACTGTCCATCTCAAACAGCAGGCTGGGTAGTGGTGTTGGGGTGGAGATGGGTGCCATCGCTGGCTTCGAAGAAAGCAGGGCGGTCGCGCGACAGCGCTCCGAGCTGTTTAGCCACTGCGTGCGTCTATGTGAAGCCTACAGCTATTATGAAGGCATGGTGTTCCTCGCGTACGTCGAGGACCGCGCGAACTTGATGCAGCTCGACTACATCCTGGGCAAGGTGCCCAAGAGTGCGGCGCTCAAGCGTTTGGAGTCGTACTGCTCCACGTTTGAATCTTTCGACGAGTTTGTATACCGGTGGTACGCCGGCGAAGTGATAAACCCGTGGTCGAAGCACCCGGAAGACGACAGTGCGCAAGACGATACTGAAGCAAACGGTGGCAACAGCAGCGCCGCGTCTTTTGCCATGACGCCTACGACGGCGCCGAGTTCGACTACCATGTTCTCGTACCTGCTGGCCAACTCGGCGCTCTTTGCTGGCTCGCTGCATGCCTTCATGAAGGAGCGCGAACCTTTCGCCAAGTACCGCTGGACGACTGCAATCTCCTTGGAGCGGTATGACCACGCTGCGACGCTAGCGCTGCGTGAAGCCGTGAACGAACAGTGGTCGCTCGCGGATCGGAAGACGATGACCAGTATTGCCAAAATCGCGGTGCTCGCCGCGCCCAGTGCGACGTCCCCCACGAAGGAGTCCACCATGCAGCGTATTGACCGCGAGGTGCGCTTTCTTTCACAGCATCACGATGAATTGGTACTGGCAATGGACTAACGATTGGGATATGCTATTGCTGCAGCTCAAGCGCGGCAAGATCCAGGAGATCCTGCTACAGCTGCCGCTCCAGCTCGCGGTCGACGCCCAGCCGCTGTCGCCCGAGGGATTGGTGCATGCCTGCCTCGAAGCGAGTCTCTCAGTCGCCAAGGACGACCCGCTGCGGTACGTTGGAGTGTTTTGATCCTTGCATATTGTAATTCCCATGTCTGATCGACTGTATTTGCCCTTTCGATCTGCAGCACGACCCTTTTCCTCATGACGCTCGATGCGCTCGAGACGCTGGTGACAGACCCTGCCACACCCCTTGACGAGTGCGACGCGGCGGTCGGCGAGGTCTGGCGCTGCTGTCTACGCGACGACCAGGAGCTGTGGGTGGCCATGCTGGCTGAAGCGGAGAGTGGCATGAACGAGGAAGCGCTCGCGGAACAGATGCGCCGGACGCTGCTGTTTACCGCCGCGCACAAGCGTCGTGCGCAGGTCAAGGCGAGCATCATGCCCAAGACCAAGGCGTCGACCCGACACGGCGTGTACGCGTCCCCGGCGCTGCTGGAGGCACTTGTGCGCGACGAGCAGGACGCGCAGTCAGTCGTGAGCGTGCGCGCGCTCCCACTGTTTGTCAAGACGCTGCATCTGGCGGTCGACGCGTGAAGCGGACGCTCTCGCTGTCGGTAAGACCCTTTTCACTCATACCTTCTCGCCAAATCTACTAGTTTCCTTGTCACTCTCGTGGTCTGTTTACCTTCACGAAATCGTTCCGCATCGCTTCGCATCGCCGCACACAACAGAAGAGAAGCATGAGCGAGAAGTGAAAATGATTCTTTCCTACTACTAACCTACAACCGGCCCGATCGAGCGCAAGACCATGCAGCAAGGCCGTGCATGGCCACCGCGGGCGGCAGCTACAAAAAGAAAGAGGAAAAATAAAAACACGGCCGTCTCTCGGTCGGGAGTGCGAGCGGGAGACGGCGCGACTGGTCACGTACTCGCTCCCCGCTCTCTCCTCCCGGCCTCCCGACCAGCAGGCGTCTCCACTTCAGTCTTCGTCGTCAACGGACGCCGCCAGCATGGGCGACAGCGAGATGGCGAGCACGGCGAGCGACATGAGGATGACGCGCGACTCGAGCACTGGGTTCTCCGTCGCGACGACCCAGCTACAAGAGACAGAAGCAACAGGTGAGCGTCACAAACGACATCAACGCTAGACAATGCAAGCGCACGAGGCGTACCTGTCGGCGAGGAACAGCGCGGCGGCGCCGACGAGCAGGAGCAGCACGGACGCCTTCGAGTAGGCGTACTCGCCGTACCGCGCAATGGTCGCGAACGCGATCACGAGCGCCGTGTTGGCGATGGCGCCGGACGAAAGCGCGACCGTGCGGAACTCGTCGGCCGTCGAACCGATCAGCACCAGCAGCTCGGCGGCGCAGCGCCAGGCGAGCGCGATGGCGACCCACTTGGCCGACGCGCGCGCGTCCCTCTGGTGGAAGAAGAGCAGCAGTGCCACCACCGGCGTCAGGAACGGCAGCCACCGCCGCCAGAGCTCCGTGGAGTCCGTGGCGTTCTCGCGAGACAGCAACTGGCTCGCCACGAGCGATCCTACCACGGCCGCGACGCTGAGGAACGACACGAACCACCCACTCTCCGTCAGCTTGACCACCAAGTCCGAGAAGCCGCCACGGGCGGCAGCGGCCTCCGGGGCGTTGGACGCCGCCGCCTGGAGCAGCACCACCTCTTCCTCCTCCTGGACCTTCTTGACAGTCTGCGTCGACTCCTCCGCGTCTTCATAAGCCAGCGACACGGTCTTGGTCGTCGTCGTCGTCGTCGTCATCTTGGTCTCCACAGCCGACTGCTCGCGCACGACGGGCGTGGACAGCACCGCGAGCGTGGAGCGCAGCAGTAGCCCGTCGTCCTCCTCGTCCTCCGTCTTCTTCTCGCCCGACGTCTCCAGCCGCGACACGAACTGCGTCGTCGTCGTCTCGGTCACCACGTTCTCCTCCTCCGGCTGGTCCTTGATCGCAGCGCTAGCATTGCGACCCGACCGCCGCACGGGCTCCTCCTTCTGCTTGCTCTCCTCCTGGTTGTCCTTCTTCTCGGGCGACGCCGATTTGGCCTTCCGGCCGACGGACGCGCTGCGCGACCGGCCGCGCGGACGGCCCGGCCCGCGGCCGCTCTTGCTCCGGCTGCGCGGGCTCTTGGGCGTCGCGCCCGCCCGCCCCGGGCTGCGGCTGCGGCTACGGCCGCGCGTGGGCGTCGACGCGCCGCTGTTGCTGCCGCCGTCCGTCTTCTTGCGCTCTGCTCGACAGCCGTTCTCCGTTAGACGCGGTATCTAAACAGCGGGCAAGAGAGAGCGAAGAGACTCACCGTCCTCGAAGCGCTTGATCACCGCCGAGTAGCCGTCTGCCATCAGGTCCATGCGGCTCTCCCTGGCACCCTCAGCCACGCGCAACCGTCAGCTTTACAGCAACAGGCACGTCCCCCTAGCACAGCACAGCTCACCAGGTGTTGTTCTCCTCGCCGAAGCCGCGCCACACCACCAGGTAGTGCACGCGCGCCTTGATGAGCTTGCGGTCCACGATGCGCTCGATCTCGGCTGCCATTTCGTCCGCCTCTTCTGCCTCTGCTGCTGCTTCTACTGCTTCTTCGCGCTCGGATCGCCGCCCTCAGCGCTCGTCGACTGCCGCCGTTCGCGCGCGTTTTCTCTCGCGGGTGTGTTGGGTTGTGCAATGTGTGAAGTTTTTGAATTGGAGAAGAAGGACGTGGCACTGTCTCGGGGGATTGGTCGCATAACCACCCAAAACCCCACCTCGCACAGTCTATTAGGTCAACGATTGTTTCGCTTGGATGCTTTCCGAGTTCCTATGTCAGTACTTTGTTTAAATTTACTGTCTTTGTCATTCGCGAAAATGTCGACTTTAGAGGAGTGAGCGCTGGCGATTTGCTTGAAAATTTTGGAAAGTCGCACTGAAAATTACGGTTGCCGAACTTTAACACTTTTTTGTGCCAGTTTATTTCGAATAATCACGGTACTGTCGATTGCTTCAAGTGCAACTGGATCAAGTTCAGGCCCACTATCCCATGTATACCAACAGTAAACAATAAACGGAAAGAGGGGCAACAGCACGAACAAAAGCAAAACCTGATAGCTCTTATGAACACTATCATTTCCAAGCTTTCCTCCACGGAAGCGGCGACTCTGAATCGATGGACGCTACGCTACAGCCACAAAACTTGCAAGGACAGCGAGCAAGTCACACTTGGACGACCCCACCCGGCACTCAGCTCACGTTGCCGCGGCCGTAGGTGCCCTCGGGACACCTGTACTCCTCGGGCAGCAGCGACCGCTGCAGTGCGTTGAACGCGTACTGCCGCTTGCCGGTGTTCTTGAACGCGTTCTCGAGCCGCACGCCGTTGCTGCGCATGGTCGACACGGTACGGATCACATACTCTTGCGGGAGTCCGTGGTGGTCGCTCAGCAGCTGGATTTGCTCCAGCGTCACCGACATGCCCGTGCGGTCCTTGGCGCTCTTGCACGACGTCACGCGACCACCGCCGAGCAGCCGGCACAGCCGAGAGCTCTCCTGAATGATCTTGGGGTGCTTGGTCTTCATCATCTGCTTGCTGGCGGCCTCGATCCGATCCGCCAGCGACGCCAGAAGCGTGTTGATGCGACCCACGTCTGTCGGCACCGCATCCGGCTGCTGCGCAGCGAGCTGGCGGTACTTGTCGACGTACTGGTTGAGCATGCGGAAGCTCTTGTGGTTGATAATGTCCTGCAGCGTCGTCTTCTTGCCCGACGCGTTGTTCGCCAGGGTCTGCATCTCATTGATGCCCTGCGTGAACATGATGGGCGTGACAGAGATGACACCGCCAGACCGAAGGTTCTCTGGGATCAGCGCCAGTAGCTCTGCGCTGCACCGCACGCCAACGACGATCGTGTACGCTCTCTTGATCGCGCCCTTACTCAGCCGAACGGACACGACGCTGGGCAGACTCGTGTTCTTCATATGCAAGTTCAGTAGCGTCGGCGGGAGGTGGCTCGGTGGCGTAGTGTCGAGCACAAACGTGACGTTCTTGAGCGCGTCGACCGCCGCAGAAAAGTCCTCCAGCATCCCGAGCTCCTTGCCCTGCGTGGACAGCAAACTCTCCACCTGGAAGAGGAAGCCGATCGAGTTGATGAGCTGGAAGAAGTGACGGTCCGTTGGGTGCTGCAGCGCGAGCTCCAGCTGTCGGCAGAAGGAGGCCGTGAGCGCTGACAATGCCTGTGACACCACCATGTCCAGCCTGTTCGTCAGCTGCCACCGCGTTTCCTCCAGCGCTCGTGCCTCCGAGAGGGTCCAGTCGATCTGGTCGTTGTCCTCGCTCCCGTCAGCGCTAGCGTCGCTTTGCAGACGAGAGAGGGATCGCCGCTGCAGCTTCGCGCGCAGACTCAAAATGCTGGATCCGCTGCGGAATTTGTAGCAGTGCGCGGAGAACGCACCGACCGTGACGGTCGGATACGCTTTGACGGCTAGAGATGTCCGTCGAGACCGCTGCGACCGCAGTTCGGCACTCGGACCGACCCACATGTCTTGCACGTGCTGTTGCATTGAGAGGAAGCACATTGTGTGGTTAGATGTGCGATCCAAAGGGACAGGCTGGTACAGCGAACGTACCAAGTTCACCGGCAGGAAGCGCAGGACCAGGCTCTTCTTCTCGGTGCTCGCCTTGAAGTTGATACCTTCCTCTGCGCGGTCGATGCAGACCTGGTGGCATTCGCCGAGCGCGTCCACGTACATCTTCCGCTTTTGCACGCGCTCCTCAAGCCACGAGTGCACCACGGTCTGGTCGTTCTCTCCCTGTGTGGCACGAAGACGGTTAGCGCTCGACGCATATGCTACAGTAGATAACGGTGTCGTTATGGAACTCACTTGAAGCTGGTCGATCAGGTTGTCGTATCCGGTGTTCATGACGCCGCTCCGGCACTTGGCCTCGAAGTTGGCAAGGTCGTTCTTGGCCCTCACCAGGTCCTGCGCGCGCTCCGTCACCAGCAGCTCGAGGTATTGCCGCGGGATCTCGTTGGTCAGCACGCTCTCGGTCATGTCTTCGACGACCATCTCGTTGCCCTCGGCGAACTGGAAGCACTTCGAGATGTAGAATCCCTGGTTCTCCTTGAGCGTTCTCGTCGACACGGTCATCGACCGAACCTTGAGATGCGGGGCCGAGAAGTCAGTGTTGGAGCCCGGCGAGTCGGTCGTGCCATCGCTGAACACGCGGTAGGTGCGCTGACCCGCCAACAGAGTCACTTCGTCAGCCGATAGCATATCACCCGAGGCGCACGTGAACTCGCAGAACACACGCGGCTTGGTCGGGGGCGACAGGCCCATTCCAGACACGCGCGAGCTCTTTGCGCGCTCATCCAGCTGCAAAGAAGATGTGCGCAGGCGAACCAACGGGTCGTGCGCTAGCCGGTCCGTGACGGTAGACGACGACGGCGACAACGTCCTCGGTTCCGGGATCTCGTACACGACGAAGCGTAGCGCAGGGTTCGCAGGCATGACGGGGATCTGCAATACCGACAGGAACGTCGCAATCTGCGTGACCGGCTCGCCCTCCGACGTGGCGGGGAGCAGAGTCGGGAGCACCGTCTCAGTGAATCCAACCCGGACCCATTGCGAGCCGAGCATTGAGCCAGCGAGAGACGTCGAAAGCGAACTGCGCCGGTGAAGAGCAGTCTCTCGCTGAAGACCCGACTGGATGAAGGAGCTGATGCTGGCGCGATGGTACGCCATGACTGGCAGCTCGTCAAAGTACTCGTCGTCGTCTCCCGTCACGTCATTGCCGCCGGCCGCATTCATGTCTGCAACATACAGCTCGACAAAGCACGCGTGCGCCAGGGGAACAGGTGACATGAGCTGGATGGACAGCGCGAGCACGTTCTGAGACCCGTCGACGCTTTCAGCGCCGATGGGGTTGTAGGTCGTGTCGGGGAAGCGTGTGATGCCCGCCCACCCGTCGCTCAGCAGCCCGTACATGCCAGCATCCGCCATCAAGAGCTTGTCGTCTTTGTTCACCGTCGTTGGCTCCTTGACGTGGAGAGACGGGTTGCCGTTCATGCTGTGCAGCCGCGGGTTCCACTGGAGCAGGAGGAAACCGGCGGGCGGGATCAGGAACGGCAGCCAGATCGTGAAGACGTACCACACGACCGAGTTGATGCTCGAGTACGTGTAGTACAGCACCACGTTCATGATGCACGTCGTGGTCAGCACGAGTGCAATGGCGATGATGACGCACAGATACGTCAGCAGCGACTTGCGCATGATGGAGACGACGCGGTCTTCGAGCAGGCTGCCGGACTGGTCCATGAGTCTGGCGCCGCGGCGAAGCACGAACCCGCCGAGGACCAGCAGAGTCAAGCCCGAGAGGCAGATGAGAATATCACCGCCAAACAGCAGAGAGAAGTGCCAGCTCGAGAAGGCTACGTCCTTGCAAACATCGGTGGATGCGTACTTCCATTGGGACGGCTGGAGATCCGGGCAGTAGTCCGAGTCGCACAGCAGTCTGGTGTACAGCGGGTTCTTCATGTAATCGTCGTACGTGCACTTGTAAAAGTCGCTCAGACTCACGACGCCGAAGAGCTGGAACCCGAAGAAGACGGCGTTCAACGCGAAGAAGAGCAGGAGCAGGGAGATGCGTCGGCTCTGACGGATGTCGTGGAAGAGCACCGTCGACCAGTGGAAGCAGAAGGACGTCATCATCGTCCACAGGAAGCACTTCGTGATCTGGTGCAACAGGTAGTATATCTGCGTGGAGGAGGCAGTCGAACCGTCTCCGACGGAGATACTGATCCAAATCGCGTTGGCCACGATGGACAGCAAAAAGATCAGCACGATCGACACAGACGCCATGTCGTTGTAGAACGTCGCGCTCGAGAACGACACGCCGTTCTGCACGGACACACGACAAAACGATTGTTGTGAGCATATAACCCACAAGAAGACCCTTAGTTACAAGCGCACGTACCATCCGAGTGATGAGAATGGCGCCGACCAAACCGACGGCGAAGATTGTGACCGACATGACGCTGTACACGCTCAGAGCGTACTTGGAATCTGCGGTGACGACACAGGATCAGTCAACCAATGAGCCAATCATTCTGCAGTTTGCGTCAACAACGCCATCAACGTACATGTCTGCTCATGCACGAGAACCTGGGCGCAGTCGCTCGCCATTTCGGCGTCTTCGTCGATCAGCACGATCGCGGCAAGCACAGGAAGCTGGAAGCTGGTCGAGTTGTTCGTGTACGTGCTCTCATCGCCACTCCACACGACATCTGTGACCTGGATCTGGAACGCGAACTCGGCACTGATCTCCCACGACGAATTCATCTGGAAGCCCGACGGCAACAGGTTCTCGATGCAGAAGTACGTCGCGTTGTTCGTTGTGATGTTCAGCAATGTGTCACCAGGCTCGCCGTACAGGTAGATGAACGGATTGCCATCCTTGACGTAGGCAGCAGTCACACCATCAAGAAACGTGACGTTCGATGAGGGTTCGCGGCCCTTGCTGGCGCACGAGGAAGAACGGAGATTGATGCAGACCTTCGGGTCCATCGAGTCCGGCCCGATGATCGTCGACGTCGAGAAGGACAGCGACATAACCTGAGTGTCTTCATCGACCCACAACAGCGACGAGTCGAGGCGGCCCGATTCAATTTGCGGTGGGTCCATTGTCGCCAGTGTCATCGCACTCATATTTCCGAGCGCATAAGCGGAACCATCAGCTGTCACCGTGAGCTCTCGCATGCGTCTTGTCGTGGTCGTGGTCGTTGATTCGATGATCCCCGACGAACCGATGTACGCCAACGCGACCTTGATGTCGCCCGAGCTACCGCTGTATCCGGTAATAATACTCGACGTCAGCGAGAATTTCAGCGGGGCCCCTGAGGAGGACGACATCAATTCTTGCCGCCCGCTCAAGAGAGACTGGATGTCGATGAAGCCCACGCGGTTAGCATTCGTGGTGTCGCACGCGCTAGAGCCGATGACATCGCCACAGGACAGAACGCTTCCCGACAGCTCACTGTCTTCCTCGTAGAGCGAGACGTCCACCGATGTGCTGTCCCACGAGACGAATCGCCATCCAGACGGAAGCGTCACCGTGACCCACCAGTCCGCGCCACGAGAGATGGGATCTTCACTGCCGAGGTTGTAAAACGAGCCGATGATATCCGACGCGAGCAGGATGAAGCTCGCGTCCGTCACACTGTTTGGCGATTTGGAGGTTGCCGAGAACTTGTACGAATCGGTCGACACTGGTTTCGAAAAGACACAAGAAAGGGTCAGCAACTCGACTTCTACTTGCCACAGGCAGCAACAGCGATCGAGACCTACCACAGCTGGTGTAGCCTGACGGGCACGAGCCGTCTGAAAGCGTGCTGACACAAATCGAGCTGTCTGACAAGCCGGGGTATCGGTTCATACACTCGGTGGCCTTGCACCGGCAGTAGCTGGACGCGTACGGAGTCGAGGTTGTCTAGAAATGCATCGACAGGAGACAAACATGTTAGCGAGCCGCCACGTTATAGATGCATTCGTCCACACATTCTCCACCTTACCACTCCTGTGTCTTCGTCACTGCCACTCGACTGCGATCCACATCAGGCACGAAATGAGGCCAGCGAATGGTGAGTAAAGGCACTCTCACAGTTAGACAGACACATGCAAAAGAAAAAAATCGAGCGTACCTCGCTAGTGCTGGCGCTGCTGCTCGCCGAGCTCGAGTCGCTAGCAAAGCCCGCCTGCGATGATCCGTCCTCCGCTTCGCTACCCGAGTCACTCGACACCGAAAGAGAGAAGGTGCGAACGGTGACACAATCGTCGTCGTCGTCCGCGCAGCTGTCGGCCTCGCCCGCTGTCGATTCGTCCGCTGCGCTCGTGCGGGCGACGATCGAGTCCAGCTCGCTCACATCGCTCACCGCTGGAGCCGCAGTGGCGGACGTCGGGGTCGAAGTTGGGGCAGCACGGTTAATGGGCGATGTGGCTGCTCGAAACGTCGACACGGGCGTGTTGGCGGATGGAGAAAACCACGTTGGATTGGGAGTCGGCGCAGGGGAAGGAGACGGTGTCGGTGCCGGAGACGGAGACGGCGGTCGCGTGCTCGACGGTGCAGCGTAACTCTGCTCTTCATCCTGAGGAGATGCCACTGGCTCTGAAGAGCCCACAGGTTGGAAGTCTCCTCCATCCGTCGAGGCAGAACCTGTCTCCCCAACGATAACGGGCCAATCCCTGCTCCCTGAAGACCAGGATCCCTCGTCGCCGACGGTGAGTCCCCCTCCCCTGCTTCCTGAAGAAGAAGAAGACGCATCTTCGACGTTGTAGCTCCGCTCCTCGCCCGTGGCCGATGACGACGACGCCGTCGAGTCCAAGCTGGCCCTCACTGCACGTGCCGCTGCGTCCTTCAATGCGTTTCCTGTAATTTCCACCTCGGCCCCGAGCGATCCGCTACCGGCCGACAAAAGCGACGCCAGCAGCTCATGGGGGAACTCGATTTCGGCACCGCTGACGCTGCCTGATCCGCTAAAGCTGGAGCTGCCGGACCCGTCCAGGGAGTCGAGCGCGACGATTCCGATGACGTCGCTCTCCAGGCTCGCGACGGCGTCCGTGGCGTCTTCCAGGCCGGCGATCTCGTCCTCCACCGCCGAGAATACGGACGCTCCTGGGCGGGTGTGCATGCGCGACCCGTCAGCCATAACGTGCTCCAGTCAACCGCCCGGACCACCATACATCAACCGCATGCCTACCTTCCGTGCCGTCAACATTGTACGAGAAAGTAATAGCGCTCACGATCAGCGCTACGTTGGCGACCGCCCGCCGCCACGCTCTTCGCCGCGGGACCGAGCGACGTCTCTGCTGGGCGAGGTTCATACACAAGACGGAGTCGTGAGTCGCGCGTCCAGGACGGCAGCAACGAGGGCGAGCGCCCCATCAGCGCCTGAGAAACGGCGTCACGCACGGACACTTACCCGCCGCATTGGTCTCCGAGGAACGAGCGTCGTGTGCTGGTTGATCGGCAAGTGTGCCTTCTTCCTTGCGATCGCCGCGCGACGGGCCTATGGTCGGGCAGAAGTGACCATTGGATCCCGCCCAACACCGGGAGTTTCCGCTGATAAGAAGATGAATAGGACAGTTACAGGCGTACAGAGACCGAAGTGCTGGACTGAAGCCTGCCTGTCCCCGGCGATGCGGCCACAAAAGGCTCGTGACGCCGTCTGGCTTTACGCCGCCCACCCCTTTCCCTACCCATACGAAACCCAAGTCAAAAACGTTCGGAGGCAAATCACAAAAACCAGGAGTCGCACAGTGCGGGGAAAGAGTGGCATTCGCTTCAAAATGCAAAATGCGATTTTGCCGAAATACCGCAACTTCGCAACGAGGCTGCAATGCAAGCGTGCAGCAAGCTGATGTGGCGATGCCCAGCCAAAGTAGATGCCGGTAGAAATGCCTAGAGCAATGCTGTACGTAGCAGTCAACGAGTAGAGGTGTCAACGTTGGCGCCCTGAACGTTCACGAACTCATCTTTAACTATACTTTCGAAGTTTACTGTGAACTACCCTCAACGTTCGCCTACTACCCGCTTACTTTAAACTGAATTAAATTATGTTCAATAGAAAAAGTAAATGAGACAAATTCTCTGAGCTGGAGCACAAGAACTCCTCAAAGTTTGACATAGAAAGCCTACTCCACTGTGTATACTTGTGCTAAGTGAAAAGTACAGGGGGTAGTTGAGGAGTAGTCGGCGGTAAGTTAAAGTTGGGGTGAACGCTAAGAAGTACGTTGGTAGTTCAGCTAAACGTTGGTAGCTCTACCAATGAGACTCGGCTTCCTGTCCCAAGCATCACGCCCTACCCTCGCAGGCAAAAGAGCCAATCGTCTTCAACAAAATCGTAACACTCGCCAGCTGACTGAATAAGTTATACACCAAAAATCAAAATAGTTTAGCAAAACTAACATTAATGTGGTCCACCTTACGGCTGACCCTATACTTCCTTCGCCCGCGGTACTCCTCGCACCAAGAGGTGTCTGGGTGGCGGCCACCAGCGCTTCCAGCCATTTCGACCCAGCCGATTGACCCGGTTGGCTCCGCAGGAAGGAAGGCGTCCTTGCCGCCGCTCCTGCTCTCTTCACGGCCCCGTGACCCTCACGACCACCTTCTAGTCGTCCATTATAGCAGCCATGGCGTCCGACTCGGAGAGCGAGCGCTCCGGCAGCGACTCGGAGACGGAGACGCAGCAGCAACCGCCGGCGGCGACGCGGCTCGGCCAGCGGCAGCGCAAGAAGGCAGACGGCAAGAAGCCCGCCGCCACGGTCAAGCACGTGGAGAAGTACGTGCGACCGGCGTCTATGAGCAACCGCCAGGTGAAGGACATCCGCGACAAGAAGCTGCGCGGGTCGCTCAGGCGCGCGAACGAAAAGCACAAGCTCGCGGCCGAGGCGGCGGCCAGGTCGGAGATGCTACTACCCAGCCAGGCTGGCTTCCTCGAGGCGGACGGCAAGCTCGAGCGCACGTACAAATTCACACAGGCGCAGCTGGCCGAGGCGGTGGACCAGAACACGGCGCGCAAGATCTTCTCACTCGACCTGCCCGACTACGGCGCCTACCGCGCGCGCTTCACGCGCAACGGGCGCAACCTGCTGCTCGGCAGCGAAGGCGGACACCTGGCGCTGATGGACTCACTGCGCATGAAGCTCACGTGCGAGTTCCAGGCCAACGATCGCGTGCGCGACGTCGCGTTCCTGCACAACAACTCTATGTTCGCGGCCGCGCAGCGCAAGTACGTGTACATCTACGACAGCACGGGCGCCGAGGCGCACTGCATCCGCTCGGCCGTCGAGCCGCGCGCGCTCGAGTTCCTGCCCTACCACTTCCTGCTCACGACTGTCAGCGGCCACAACGGACTGCTCACGTACCACGACGTGACTACGGGCACGCAGATCGCCGCACACCGCACCAAGCAGGGCGCGTGCGACGTCATGACGCAGAACCCGTGGAACGCCGTCATCAACCTCGGCCACGCCAACGGCATCGTGTCGCTCTGGACACCAAACATGAACGAGGCCGTCGTCAAGATGCAGTGCCACCAGGGACCCAGTACGTGCTCCTCACTGTGTGGATCTGTTGGTGCAATGATGTATTAACATTCACCTCCTCGTCCTTACAGTTCGCTCCATGGGCATCGACAACAGCGGCAAATACCTCGTGACTGCCGGCGCCGACCGCAAAGTCAAGGTACGCCGCTGTAGAATGCTTTATTCATTGGAACCGCAACTTCACACGCTCGTCCTGTCGACGCTTGCAGGTGTTTGACCTCCGCAAGTACCAGGAGCTGACGCAGTACTACCTGACGGCGGCGGCCAACACGATGAGCGTGAGTCAGCGGGGGCTCGTGGCACTGGGCTTCGGCCCCAACGTGCACGTGCTCAAGAACGCGTTCACGAGCGGCAGCAGCGGCCCGTCGCCGTACATGAAGTACTTGATCCCGGGCTCGCAGGTGAGCTCGCTGGCCTTCCGTCCGTTCGAGGATGTGCTGGGCGTGGGCCACTCGGCTGGCTACCAGAGCGTCGTGATCCCCGGCTCGGGCGAGCCGAACTTCGACACGTACGAGGCCAACCCGTACGAGAGCGCCAAACAGCGCGGCGAGACGGAGGTGCGCGCGCTGCTGGAGAAGCTGCGGCCGGAGATGATCACGCTGGACCCGTCGGTCATCGGCCGCGTGGACACGGACCCGATCGCGGAGCAGAAGAGCAAGCAGGAGCTCATGCTGCGCGCCAACGCCAAGGACGACGGCAAACCCGCCAAGAAGAAGATGCGCGGCCGCAATCGGCCCGGCCGGCGGCTGCGCAAGAAGCAGCAGAACGTGGTGGACGCGCAGAAGCAGAAGCTGCGCGAGTCGGCCGAGCAGAAGCAGCGGCGCGAGGCCCGGCGCGAGCAGCAGCAGCAGTGGCGCGAGAAGGCCGAGAGCGCTCCCACGGCGCTCAACCGGTTCTTCAAGAAGCAGATGGTTGCGTAGGCGAATGCGATCGCACCAGCACACGAGAGAGAACTAGACAGTAGATAACACCAAGCGAATTTCATGTTGTGTGATGTCATACCCGCCCGACCGCCTCACGCACGTCTATCGCCTCCTGCTTCTGCTCATGATTCACGCCAATCACCCCATCAAGAACGACACAAACGGAAGGAGTACGTAAAACGCAAGCGCGTCGCTCCTGTTGGTCGTGTATTCCACGACCGCCGCGGCCGATCCGTCTCCGAAACTTTTTCCAATATCCATTCCCTAGTTCCCCCCTGCGCCTCGGCAACGACCCATTTATTACCTTCCGACTTGCTCCGACACACTTACGCCAGGTAGCGGTACGTGTTGGCCTGCTCGGGGTCGCGCTCGAGGTACTCGCGGTCGATGAGCGCCTCGATCCGGCGCTTGATGACCTTGAGGTTGGGCTTGAAGAAGGCGAGCTGGCTCAGCACCTCCGATATAAGCTGCTGGTGCTGCAGCGTCTTGCGCGCCTTCATGATGCGCACGATGGCAGCCTCGATCGCGATACTGCGGTCCTCCTCGACGTTCTTCTGGCTGTGGCTCTCCTCGAGCGACGCCATCGGGATGCGCAGCTTGCGCATGGGCGACGCGAACGACATGTTGACCTGGAACGTGTCGCTGGTGCCGATCGTCTTACCCACCGGCTGCTTGGCCAACAGCTTGTACTTACCGCACGAGAGCGAGTGCAGGATGCGCTTGACCACGTCCACCGACAGGTTGAGGGCCTCGCGCACTTGCTCGAACGTCATCACGCCGTTCGCGCTCGTGTTCGACTGATCGTTGAACAGCAGCAGCGCGACGGCCTGCAGCGTCGTCACCTGCAGATCGTACCACTTCTTCTTGGGGAAGTTGGCGCGGATCGTGGCGTTGCCCAACGAGTGGATCCACTGCAGGCGGCGGTGGCTCGTCTTCGAGTCGTAGTACACCTTGAACAGGTTCATGCAGCGCACCATGGACGGTGGCATCGTGATCTCCAGCACCCGGTACGACGGCCAGTATCCCGTCGTCAGTACCTGCACGCTGAACTCCATGCCTCCCGTCGCGCTGTTGTCGCCGTCGCCACCGCCGTTCTGCGCGCGCTGGTTGGCCAGGAAGGCGGCGAAGTCCTGGTGGTGGTCGCTGCCGATGGCCAAGTCGTTCATCATACCCTCCATCTTGCCCGTGAACTGTGCGCCGCAGCGCAGCTTGAGCTTGCCGATCATGAGCACCTCGGCGTCCGTCGAGGCCGAGCGCTGGTTGAGCAGACGCTTCGCGAGCTGATTGCGGTAGATCTCGGCAAACAGGTCCTTATCTGTCAGGTACGAGAATACAAACACGACCTTCTCGAGGTAGTCCTCGACCTGCTCGTCGCTCAGCTTCTCGCCGCCCGTCTTCAAGATGCGGTCGCAGAACGTGCTCATCAGCTTGGCCGAGCTGTCGGGGCCTACGTCCTTGTTGACGAACTCAACGAAGGCCTCCTTGAGCGCCTTCTGGAACAGCGAGTTGCCCGCGAACTGCTCGTTCACGATGCTGCGGAACTTGTCGTGGATGGCCAGGATCTCCTTGATAAACGCCGGATCCGAGGCCGCGTCCTTGCTGTTGCCCGCCGACGCGACGGCGTTCGCGCGCTTCTCGACAATGTCGTTGCCCACGGCCGTGATGTGCTTCTGCACGAGGTCGGCGATGGGCTCGAGCCCGTTCTTGATGCGCGAGAAGAGGCGGTACATGCGCGCCAGGTCGTCCAGCTTGTCGTTCTTGAGCAGCGCGATGACGCCTGAGTGCTCGCGCTCTAGCAGCTGCTTCTGCGCGGCCTCGAGCAGCACGGCCTCGAGCTTCTTGAGCAGCTTGGGCTCCGTCGTCTTGTGCAGGTACCGGTGCACGCGCGCTCGCTCGCTCTGCAGCGCCTCGTCCACCTTGAGCAGATATGCGGGCGTCGAGTCCTCGGCGAGCCAACTCTTGGACTTACGTTCGTAGTAGGTGGCACTCGTGGAGACCAGGTCCGCCTCGAGGCACGTCTGGTAGACGTCGAGCGACTTCATGCCCATGACCTCGAAGATCTCGATGCAGTTGCGCATGAGCGTCGTGTCGATGAGCTCGCCGTTGCGCTCTTTCTCAATGAGCTCGAGCATGGCCCACTTGACGCGCGTTTTGACCTTCTGGAAGACCATGCGGTCGAAGCTCTGCAGCCCGGCCTCGTCGAGCGTGGGCAGCGAGTGGTGCTTGACGTAGTAGCGGTCCAGGTACATGAAGAAGCGCGTCATCCACTTCATCATGAGCTTGTGATTGGCCCAGCGCTTGGCCAGCTCCTGCAGGAAGAACTCGTCGTGCGCTTTCTCCAGGCTGGGCAGCACGCGCTGCTTCAGGTACGCATCGAAGGTGGCGCCGTGGCGGTCGTACAGCTGTTCCGAGAAGTTGTACGGCGAGCGCTGCGTGCACATGTTGTAGCACGTTGTGTAGATGGGCATGAACACGCTGGCCGGGAATGGCGACACCTTGACCTGGTCGAATCCGCGGTCCAGGATCTCCAGGAGCACGTCGATGGCCTTGGGCTTGATCTCCTTGTCCCAGCCCTCCTCCAGTGTAATCATGTTCTTGCTGTTGCTCATCGTGCTCGCGTACTAGGCTCTCGGCCGCACGCTTTCTCTCTGGATGGCGTGTGTACCCGGAAACCCCTCTGGGAGCGCTGGAGAAGCCGCGCGGGGGCCGAGGAAGGCGGCGACGTGGGTGGAAATCGCGTCTTTGGGATCGAGGACGAGAACTTTTGCCGTGGGCGGGGGGAGCCGAAGAAGCCTTGGCAGGAAAACTTCACAAGAGAATACCGGTTAAAAATATCGGTATGCTCTATGGGAGGTCGGGTCATACGTAACGGTGCGCGTCCGCTATGTAAGCTGATCAGTGGTGGTACAAACCTGTGAGAACGAGTGCGCCGGTTCGAATAGTGCCCTATTGTCGCGTTTCTTCTGTTTAAAAACCTTTGATAACAGATATCTGACATAGGTCTTGTACTGCTTGCGCTTTTGTTCCGACTGGCGGCTGGCTCCCGTTTCCTTCCGTCTATTTTTGCGGTTCCTTTTTCCCATTTTGTAATGTTTTTTGTGAAATTCTCTAGAATGGGCGCGGCGTGGAGGCTGGGAGAATTTTCCCATCTCACCCGCGGGCGCCGCTTTGGTCAGCGCAGTGGGGGAAAGGCGGGGGAGGGAGAAAACATCAGCGTTCCAGTATACCGCGGCAGGCATGGCGCTCTTCCCGCTGTTCTCGTCCCCGCGCGGCGGCGCCGACGGCCGCGCGTCGCCCTCGACACTCATGACGGCCAACGCGAGCGCCTTGGGCGCCAACGGCGGCGACCGGAGCGCGCCGCTGGGCAGCTGGGAGTTCTCGCAGGCCTTCTCGGTGGGCCGCAGCCGGCGCTGTGAGCTCAAGATCCCGACCAACAAGGACACGCTGACGGTGAGTAAGCGGCACCTGGGCGTGGTGCCCATGGCCGAGTCGGTGGCTGTCACGCTACGCGCGGCTGGCGGCGACTGGACCTTCGCGCGCCGCCGGTGGGTGCTCTTCGACATGGAGCCCATGAACGGCACAACCGTCAACGGCGTCGAGATGAGCCCTGGCGGCACGCACGAGCTGCGCGACGGCGATCTAGTCGTGCTCGCCAGCGCCATGCGCCAGTGCGTCCAGCTCAGCGTGCACTTCTCGGACCGTGCCTACACGACCATCGCGATCAAGGCTGTCTCGCGCACGCTGTCGCCGTCGGCGCTCGCGTCGACGACGAACTTAAGGAGCGAGACGCCCGTCACGGGCTCTTCGATCCGCACGCGCTCATCTACGCCGGCCATGGAGCTGTGTCGCTCGCCGATACACGTGGAAGAAACGCCCGAACGGTCGGATGCGACGAGTCAGGAGGTGGCGAACGAGCCCATGCTCGCAGTGCCAGTGTCCAGCAAGAGAAGCCGAGGCTCAACACCCGAGGAGATCACACCCGCGCGCAGTTCGCGGCTACGACGCAGCAGTAATGGACATCAACAAATCGACGGCTCCGCGCAACAGCGGAAACGCACGCGTCGCAGCGAGCGCACGCGGGAAGCAGAGACCCAGGAAACACAAGACGTCATGTCCACCCAGACGGACACAAACACACCAGCCACAGCCTCGTCGTCGGCAAGTGGAGATAGGATAGCACAAACTCCTTCAGCGGGAGGACCTGCACAGGAGCGGGAGCGGTTCATGGTCTGCCCGGTCTGTCTGGACTACTTCCACGCGAGTGCGACGTTGCCATGCTCCCACACATTCTGCGGGCAGTGCATCAGCAGTTGGTTCCGCACGTCTCTCTCGTGTCCCGAGTGCCGCGACGTGGTGCGTGCGCTTCCAGTGCGCAACCGTGCGCTCGACGATCTTGTTCAGCGACTAGTCGGGGAGACTGAGGCCTACAAGTCGCTGACTGAGCGGCGCGCACAGCAGCAGAGGGAATCGGCCATGCAGCGCGCTCCCGTCCCCAACAGCAGCATCTTCGGCGCACCATCACCGTCACATCGCTCGTATCATCACCACCAGCCCTTCTCGTTCAGCCGGTCGTCAGACGTGTTCTCGCGCTGGTCGGTCGATGAGAAGCACGTGTTCAGCGCTTTCCTCAGCACGCAGTTCGGAGAGACGCGCGTGGCCAACTGCAGGAAGATCGGGCTCACAGAGCTGTCCATCGACAGCGCAAGCGTGACGGAGCTGCTAGTCGCGGCGCAGAACCTGCTGCTGGACTGCTCGGCGCTGCGCGGTGTGGGCGATGAAGGCCGGCAGCGGCTTAAGATCTTCCTGTTCTACGGCTGACGGGCTGGCTGCAGCAGGGTTTTACTTGCTTCTAGTATGTGCACGATCACCAGCACGAGCGAGAATCGAAGACGATCGGAGAGCTTCGGAAGCGGAGAGCAAGACGTACACTGTGCTGGGGCTCGGAGCGAGGAAGAAGCACGGGAGGGGAATGAATGCGAGTGTGTTTTTCTCAATGGGTTGAGCGATTTTTCAACCCGGTCCACCAGGTACTTAAACAGACAGAGAGATAGCATCGTGGGTGTTCACATAGCAGGCAAATGGAGAAGAGAAAGCGACAGGTAAACAAATGCACACAGCTTTTCATTTTGGCCACCCACTTGACCTCGTTGAAGGAGGTTACGCTCATGTACCCTCGGGTACATTACTCGCGTAACCTAATTTGAAGAGGGGTACGAAGTATACCCCATTGGTCAGATCGGCAGGCTTCGAAGCGACTCCAAGCGGCGACCATGGCGACGGAGGGCAAGCGCCGCGTGTTCAAGCACAACGGTGGGCGTCCAAGGCTTCGTCTCTGGCTGTACATTGCGTAGATGCTACTGGTGCTGATGTCCATGCTCTTGTCTTCGCTTTCTGCTGGCGCAGACCACGTCATCTACGAGTGGGAGCAGTCGCTCGAGGAGGTGAACGTGTTCATCACGCCGCCGCCGGGCGTCACGGCGCAGCAGATTCTGTGCGAGATCTCGGCGACGCACATCACACTCGGCCTGCGTGGCGTGACCGACAAGTTCCTCAACGTACGAGCGCTCGCTTCCAGCGCGTAACCCGGGACAGTCGCTTAGACTAACTTGTAATGTATCGCAGCACGACCTGTCGAGCGCCGTCGTGGTGGATGAGAGCTACTGGATGCTCGGTAATGAGAAGACAAGAGTATGTGGCAGAAGGTGAGAGTATTTATGCTGACGGTCGGTCGCTATTTTAATGGATACAGACGGCAGCGAGCTCAACATCAACCTGCAGAAGATGAAGAAGGGACTCATGTGGCCAAGCGTCTTTGTCGGGCACGGCGAGGTGCGGCACGACCTCATCCGTATCTGGCAGCGCAACAAGACAAGCTCTGACGTGGTATGTGGTGTTGATCATGCAGCTGGACCCGCTGGCGCAGGAGGAGGCGCGCAAGCAGATGATGCTCGAGCGCTTCCAGCAGGAGAACCCGGGCTTCGACTTCTCGAACGCCGAGTTCAACGGCGCCGCGCCCGACCCGCGCACCTTTATGGGCGGCGTCAAGTACACCTAGCTCTATTCCTCTGTCAGCGATGAGCTCCGTCGTGCGTTGAGCTCGTAATCCCATGTAACATGACGCACACTCGACGTGAAGGTGTTGAGCGACTGCTCGCAGTCTAGCCATAGATTATTTACTGTGAAGCATCCGATCAGAAGCGGGAGGGTCGCGCTTGCCACCGAGAATAGTTGCGCGTCGCCTGCCGCCAAGACGACCGACCAAACCCCAAGAGCAGCAGGAGCGATGGCTGATCGCGAGCGGCGAGCAACGGAGGGCGGGTCGGCTTCAAGTGCCGCCCGGGGGTCTCGCCAGGTGCGGGGCGGCAGCAACGTCACTAGCGGTACCGAGGCTGGCGGTGCACGTTCGGCTGGCGGTCGTGTACGAGCTGCTTCCAACAGTAATGGGGGTGGTGCTGGCTTAGGCGGAGGTTCCTCTAGTGCACTCGCTGCATCGGTCACTCGTTCCCCTGGTACGCTGCGGTTCAAGACGAACTTCCGCAACACCATCTACGACACACTGCTGCGTCGCGGGTGGAAGGAGACGAGTGATAGCGACTGGGACTTTTATTGGGCCGACCGCGAGTACGTGTACGAGCTGCTCGACACAGTTCACCTCGAGTCGGCACAGCGCGTGAACCACTACCGTAACGGACGCGAGGTTTGTCGCTCGAGCACTCGCTATTGGTTCGCTTCTGCCTCTTGCCACTAACGGATATGGCCGATCACTCTTAGCTCTGTCGGAAGGACCTGTTGATCAAGAACCTCAAGCGCATGAGGCGCCAGGTCGAGAAGAAGGCCAAGTATGCGTCAGCCTCTGCTGTGATCAAGTCTCGCACTACCTTCTCCCTCTAAACAAATTCGTGTTGTGACGTAGGAGCACTGATGAGAGCGGCAACGCCACCACCAGCAGTGCAAGCGATCTGGACCCGGCTCTCGGCGCATACGACTTCTTCCCCATCACATACATCCTCCCGGGCGAGTACGCCATGTTCGTTGAGGAGTTCAAGCGCAACCAGGGCGTCTGGATTATGAAGCCCATCGGCAAGTACGTCCGCCATATCTGCATACGCTAATTTCGGACCATCTGCACCTGCTGACAAGTCCGCAGAGCGCAGGGCAAGGGCATTTTCCTGTTCACCAAGCTCTCGCAGATCAGTGACTGGCGCACGGACGTTCGTTGGCAGTCGCAAGCGCAGCAGCAGGCGATAGCGCAGCAGCAAACGCAACAGCAACAGTCGCAGTCCCAGCAAGCGTCGCAGCCACAGCAGCAGCAGCAGCCAGTCGAAACGTACGTGGTGCAGAAGTACATCGCCAACCCGTACCTCGTGGGCGGTAAGAAATTCGACCTGCGGCTCTACGCACTCGTGCCGTCGGTCTCTCCGCTCGAGATCTACCTGTTCCGCGGCGGCTTTGCGCGGTTCACCAACGCGCGCTACTCCAATAACCCGAGCGACATCGCCAACTCATTCATCCACCTCACCAACGTCGCCATCCAGAAGACCTCCGAGAACTACAACAAGAAAGTGAGCACGTTAACCACGACGTGGATGAATGGAGGGCATCGCTGACGGTCATTCTGTCTGCGACACCGACTAGCACGGCGGCAAGTGGGATCTACGCCGCTTGAAGCTCTTCATGATGTCCCGACACAGCCCCGAGCGCGTCAACAAACTCTTCTTCGACATCCAGAGCATCATCATCAAGTCCCTGCTCAGGTGCGCATGCGCGGGTGTGTCGGTCGTAGATTTTGGTATTTACAGCATGTCCGCACAGCGTGGAGAAGATCATCATGAACGACAAGCACTGCTTCGAGCTGTACGGCTACGACATCATGATCGACGAGACGCTGAAGCCGTGGCTGCTGGAGGTCAACGCGTCTCCCTCGGTCAGTTACTGCCTGCACATTACGACATAGCCATTCATGCTGACGGTATCGTGTGCAATTAGCTGTCGGCCAACACGGCGTCCGACTACCAGCTCAAGTGCGGCATGCTCAACGACATGCTCGACGTTCTCGACCTCGAGGCCAAGTACGGCCCGGATAATCACCTGCTACTCGCTGTCACGCTGCACTTACTCACTGCCATCACTGAACGTTCTACATCGTTCGTTCACAGGCGCGGCGGCACCAGCGACGACCGCATCGGTGGCTTCGACCTAGTATATCGTGACGAGCTCGTCCGGAGGGGTGACGCCAGCTCCATGTACACGACTTTCCTGGGCGCGGAGGTGACCCGCGGGTCGTCAGCGCCCAGCGCAGCCTCAGTCACCGGCGTCTCCGCGAGCTAGAGCCTCCGAAGACTCGGGTCAACCCAACAGCTTTAACAGAGTGATTGATGCAGCCTAATGGGAATCCGACTGCGCATATCAATACTGAACCCGCAAGGGGAGAGGTGGCTACACTTTGGATATTTTTGTTGTTCCGAATCACCTGCACACTGCCTCCTAGTTGAAGTTGCAACTCGCAAGATCTTCGTACAGTATACTATCGTTCTGTATGGTTGAAGTTGAGATGAAGAGCTCCGCCGCTTCTGAACTTGCACTTTTGGCTTCCTCTACGGTACGCTGTGCAGTGCTCGACCAGGCAGCAGTGGCATCTCACCTACTCTAGTACTAGGATAGAATAGACTCCAGCAACGAGGTAGTCGCGTTGGTTGGCGCCTCTCACTGTTTGTGCGAGTGCTTTTAGTGCTACGAAGCATTCGGACGAGGCAAGAACGTGTATTGTGTTTTTCGTTTGCGATCGTGTCTGTTGGTCTGTTTCTTCTCGCTCGATGCCATTGTACGGAGCGGCCAGTGCAGCGCTCTCGAGTGCTCCGACGGCGGCGAGAGCTCGGTGCGCTGGGGCATTACATAATATAAGTCAAAACTGCAGCGACGGCGACGCTCGCGCTTGGATGTGGCGGCCGCGACGTCCTGCTTCTCTCCGTCACACTTCTCGTGACGGTTGCACGCACATACATAGAACTTAAATGCCGGCCGACGAGATCTCGTCGTCGCGCAGGTGCATCACGACGACGCGCTCGTGGCCGAGGCGCTGCACCAGCGCCGACAGCTTGCCGCGCACTTGCTTTTGCACACTTCCGACAGTGGCCGCGAGCTTCCCGACGCGATGCAGGTCACTTTCGTGCACGTACACAATGTCCGAGGTGCCCACGGGCTGTTCGTCGTGCAGCCGAACCGTGTAGATGGCGTCCTCGGCGCGCAGCTCGAGCACGACGCCGGCGCCAAACTTGGTCGAGACGTCCATACCCACGAGCGCCTTGGGGTAGCTCGTGATGGCGTCGGCGTGAAGATACGCGACGGCACCCCACTCTAGCTCGACTTGGAGGATGCGGCCCGACACGGGGCTGTTGCAGCTGTTCCCAGTAGCAGCTTCATCACCCGCCAGCAGCGCGACGATCGTGCCCGCGCCAAACTTGGTGATCACGGGCTGGCCCTGGTAGTACTTGTTGGACAAAAAGTTCATGGTCGACGTCGACACGCTTGAGGACGTGGCCACAACCGTCCGAATCGCCGTCGACAGGCCCCGAGCGAGCTTCGGTGGTGCGGCCGCGCTGCTGGAGTTACGGCCGCTGCTAGAGTTGTGGCCGCTGCGAGTAGACGTCGTGGCCGGGTCATGGCTCTCCATCGAGTGGAAGCGCATGCGGCGCGCGGAGCGGCCGGTAGCGCCGGATGCTGCGTTCCGTCGCCGAACGTCACTCGCGCGCACGCGACACGTGTACTCGGCGTCGTTGCCGCCGCTGCGCTCCACGATCACGTCGTAAAACTGATCATGGGGGTTGTACGACAGCACTCGTGCGTTGCCCGCGGGAGTCACGACCAGGTCGTTAACGAGCGCGGGCACCGCGTGGCAGTCGTCGTCGTCATCGCGAAGGAAGAGCGTCGCGGGCGCGGCCACGGCGTTCGGGTGCGAGCGCTGGAGACGCACGACCGTCACGCCGTCGCGCGCGCGCACCTCCAGGACCGTGCCGAGCCCAAAGGGCGTCGACACGCGCGTGCCGGTGGCGAGCGGCAGAAAGTCGCTCTCCGACAGCTCGTCGACGCTGTGGGAGTGCGGCTTGCGGCGCGTCGCCGGCACTCTGGTCGAGGGCGCGGACTGCTGCTGGTAGTACGCGGCCGAGGCGGTCGCCGGCGCGTTCCGCGTCTTGTTCAGCAGCATCTTGGAGTTCTGCAGGCCGGCACGCGCGAGCGAGTACATGGAGCGCAGCGAGGACGTCGCCTGCGGCTGCGACTGCTGCTTCCTGGCGCCCGCGGGCTTGGCAAACTCGTCGTTGTTGTCGTCCGACTCGTCCTCGTCGTCCGTCTTCTGCGTCGACTGCTGGCGGCGGAAGAGGTAGCCGCCCGACTGGTTCGAGCCCGCGCTCTCCGTCTCGGACGCGTCGTCGGCATCCTGCTGCGACGTGGTCGTCATGGCGCGCTCGCTGGCCGAGCCCCGGGCCGGCTTGCTCGGGAACGCCGCCGCCTTGTCGCCCGCGGACGTGCCGTAGCGCCGCGGCTTCCACGCGAGGATGTTGGCCAGGTCCGGCAGCATGGCTTCGAGGGCGGGGGAGAAGAAGACTACTACTGGCTAGCTGGCTGGGGTGGACGGCCGATCGATCTCACACTGAGGCGTCGGGGGCGCGGATCGCTCGGGCGGGAGCGGAATGGAATGGAAGGGGAGGAAGAAGCGGAAGGCGCAGGCGCGCGGCGGGATTACTGTAGAATAGAGGGCCGGGCGGGGCAACTCTTGTTCGCCGCAGGGCCAGTCCAACGCATACAAACACCAAGTGAAAGTGCCAGTGTCGACGCATCTTCCTAGGCGCGGCTCGTCTGCCGTCGTGGAGGAGTAATGCGGCGCAGAGAAGGGCCAGAGGAGGGAAGAAAGAGAGGAGCAAGAAACAGGGGGGAGCGGCGATTTGTCCACGGCCCTTCCTTCGCCCTGGACATAGTGAAATCAAGTGAAAGAGGCGGTTGGCGTCAAGGCGCGCGAGAAACAGGTGGCGCCCCTTTCAGCTTGCCGCGTTACCCCGTGTTACCTACGAGTCTGTATGGGGCACTCGTGTCACGTGATTGATTGGACGGGGCGTTACGCTATGCTGTAGTGACTTGGATCTTGTATGCCAGCCAAGGGACACGCTGCCCGATGGAACCACCGTGGGTTCCAACCCAGCGACGCTTCGAGCCTCGACCGACAGCCGCCTGCACATTCTGTTTTAGTTTACTCGTTACCACGACAACCAAGGATACTCGCGCCAAACGTGGCGTGCGCGTGCGCCAGCGTCCATGTGGTAAATCGACGAGCTCAAATATGATGTTAGTTCAGTCTATACGCGCGGCTATAATAAGAAAATACGCGGACGGTGGTTAGTTTGAGATGACTGAACTTCAGGCTGGCGCGGATAAGAAGAGCAGTAACTTCACTTTGGTTTAACGAGAAACTGTGTCCAGCAACTGAAATCACTTCCAGTACTGCGCGTCGTAGTTTATCGTAGCAGCGCTTGTTGCTGCCGTCGTGGCTTGTTGCCGTCATGGCATGTGTGCCGATGGAAGAAGTGATGTGTGCACATTCAACTCGGTCGCCTTCGCGCTGCTCGAGTAACCACACACTTGCACCAAACCACCAGCCACTTCGTGAACCCAGTGCAGACCGGGTTAGGGCTGCTGCCTGGAGTGTCCGCGCAAGATACATAAAGTACCAGCACAAAGTTCCAGGAAAAGTTTCAGGAACAATCCGCATTCTCGAGCCCAATATTCCAGTGTTTGACAGAGAAACTGGCAGCCCAGATAAGAAAGACAAGAACTGGAAAAAAAAAATACGTGTCCAAAATTTAGCGTAGGTGGGGCACTGCTATTTTTGCGAAAAGCGGCGAAAATTGCACTCGCACTTCCAGAACAGCATTGACTCGATTTCTTCATTCTTCAAGTCCATCAACTAGCCACTTCCTCGGGATTTTGGGTGAGAGACCGTGTTTGGGGAGCACATCAGAGAGGATGCCAAGCGAGAGAACACGTAGTGTTGGTGGCAGTTGCACCGCGCTCTCTGGTCCTCGAGCTTCAACTTGATCTGCTCCAAATGTCGAGGGAGACGAAAAAAGTATCTTTTGTGTGTATATGAGCGCCTGTCCTCAACGCCCAAGTATTTTGCGTCGAGAACAAGCGAATGTCATGGTATTGCAGACAGTCGGGTTGATGTATTGTATCAACTAACAAGCAGCGATTGATCCTCTGAAACGATGACTTCAACCGACGTGCACCACTCCATACATCCATCCTCGCCGTTTTAAAGACCAGCAAGATAGTACATACACGATTCCAGGAGATCGAAAGTGTATTTCGTCCACGGTCGCGAAAGCATATGAACTATGAGCCATGCCGGTCGTGCCTTTCGATAGGAACGCGCAGTTCCGTGGCTCGGCTTATTTTTGCGCGAGAAAATCCGTTCGAACGGATCAGGCACAATCTGCTCCGCGAACACAATCGCACGTCGCTTGATCTTGTCACAGGCCACGCACGCGCCCCACCTCACGATTCGTGGCGCGAATGCGCATCGGCGGTCGCGAGGTTGCCAGGCGGCATCAGCACGAACGCCATTTGGACTGTTTCCACACCGCTACAATTTCAATCGCATTTATTCCCAAATTAATAAAAACCGGTACCTTACCGGTTATTTAATGAACCTCTTTGTTTTTGTATCCTGTGGAACTCGCTCATGCACTAAATGCATTGTCGCATGGGCGACTGTACTCCATTTTAACCATCAATGATTGGGTATAAAACTGCCGTCTGATGCGCTGGGTTGGTCAATAATTTGTCGTCAATGATAACAGAATGCATGCCCGTGCCATTCGTTTTAGTAGAATTAGTGCCTTAAGTAGCAACATCTACTGAATTAGATGAATACAGTGCGGAAGGCGGAGGAAGGGTGACAATCCCAGTACGACCTTCACTCACCTCTACAGAGTGTTGGTCGATTGGGCAGCCACAGTGCCCTGTTCATCGGAAAAGAACGGGCCAAAGCCGCGCTGGAGGGGGAAGAAGGCGGACGAACGCATCGCCTGCCCGCCTGCCTGCCGGGTGCCTGACTGAGTTCACAGATTGACGAGATCCAAGAGGATGAGTAGCGGGGGCAGCGGCAGCGCCGTTGGGGGCGGCGGCGGCGGGAGTCCGTGGGGCGGCGGGCCGGTGGGGACGAGCGCGGCGCCGTCGGCCGTCAAGCTGCACGACGTGATGGACGAGGAGCTGGCGTCCAAGCTGCAGCGTGAGGAGCAGGAGCAGTGGGAGCGTGAGATTGCGGGCCGCTTCGGCGACGACCGGCGCGTCGGGTGGTGCTTTGTGGAGGTGCCAAGCGCCGACTGCGAGCTAGGCGTCATGAGCGTCATCCAGCAGGAGATCTCGGTCGAGAGCGAGCGGAACGACCTGCCCGAGGACGACCCGGACTACGCGTTCGCACTCGAGCTGCAGGCACAGGAGGCCGAGGAGTACGACCGCATGCGGCGCCAGCAGGCGTCGTCGATGGAGCGGATCCGCGTGATCCACCAGGAGGATCCGCATCGCGGGCAGATCCAGAAGACGCTCGAGCGGTACTACAGCAGTGACGGGCAGCTCGTGTTTCACGGGCTGGAGGGGATTGACGAAGAACATGAGGAGCCGAGAGACACGGAAGAGGGAAGTGAGTTGCGGGTCGTTCCCATGGCCGAGCCGGTCGCGACGGTCGCGGCCGCACACATTGAGCGCCTCAACCTCCGGGATCTGGACGTGCACCGGGACATCTACATTGACGGCGACGCCTATGAGCTGCCAAAGAAGGAGATGAACTCGCTAAGCGCCGCGCTTAAGCAGTCGGACCGGAAGCACCGCCGCGCCAAGAAGGCCAGCCCGTTCAAACCGGCGTGACCACTCGGCGGCAGGAGGGCTCGAGGAGGCAGCAGCGTGCTCTTGACCCGACTGTTGCCGTGCTTGGTGATGGTGGAGAGGAAACTGCGGCGCACTGACTGCTGTTGTTGTTACTTGTGGTGTCGATGTCAGTTGCGACGTCATATCGCCACAGCAGTAGCATCAACGGTGCCGCGCGCCTGCTCTACCTCGCCACGCACTTCTCGGTCTGCTGCGAGCCGAACGACGATGAGAGGCGCAGGTAACTTTTGTAGCATAGTAAGGAACATTATTAGCAATTCTGTTGCGGACAACAAGCGAATCCGACGCGAGAGGCACGACGGATCGTCAGCAGGCGAGATGGAAGGAGGAAAGCAGCGAAGGATGGCAAAGCGCGACATGCAAACAATGATCATCGAACAAGACGGTGGTTGACAGTGACGGTGACGGCACGATCGCGACTGCAGCGTCGTGGTGTACGGTCTTGGTGTGATGGCTGCAACGTCGTCCGCGGTGGTGGTTGCCATACCAATCGTTCCTAGTGTTAACGAGCTTGGGACCTGCTCGTGTTGCAGTTGACGCGCATGTGTTAAATGCGACAATAAATTCAGGACACTCGGATCGACTTATTATCTTCAAGAGCCTTGACAGTAAACCGATTACCTTTGACAACACATACTTTGAATCCCATGTCTTTACATCATACTTGGTAGTATATAAAATACTGCAGGATGTCGGGCTCTGTCAGGCTACAGACAGTCTCCAATCCATCCACCACGACCGACAGACTGCGCGATCGACCGGCCCGACCGCCTTCGCCTCCGTCTCCGTCTCCGTCTCGCTCGCTGCCTCCGCCCCAGTCGCTGGCTGGTGCTCCTCTCTTCTTGTCGACGGTGCAGCTCCCCTTCACAGTCTCCGCCTCCGCCCGCTGCTATAGCCGCGAAAGAGAGATAAAGCGGCTGAACATTCCGAGACGATCAAACGTGCGTCCATTGCCTCCCGCGCCATTCCAGCACCAGCAACAACGCGTACAGACTGTGTTTGAACGGTACGCGCCATGATCCGGCTGCCGAGTGAGGAAGAAGAATGGGAGCGCGCGGCGGCCGCGGTCGCGCTCGCCGCTTCCCGTCCGGGGCCCGCGCCAACCGCCGCAGGGTCCAGCGCTGACGAGGTCACGAGTGCGGCGGCGGCGTTCGGGTCACTGCGCATCATGTCTCCGCCGCCCGCGGCCGACAACGGCGGCGTCTTCGAGCGCTCGAGCGACGGGAGCGGCGGCGACAGCATCAGTCCGGCCACCGCCAACGCGGCGTCGGCGCAGCACGGGCCGCTGGACCCCGTGCTCGTCTCGTGCCTCGAGAACCCGCGTGAGCGCTTGTCGATGCTCAAGTTCGAGGACCAGATCGTGCGCTTCGTTAAGAACCCGAGGTGCGTTCCGTCCGTGTCCGATTGGATCTATACACTGAGTTAGGCTGACGGATGATTGTGATGTCCGTACTACAGAGAGTCGCAGCTGAGCTTCCCGCCGCTGTCGTCGTATCACCGCCTGATCGTCCACCGCCTCGCGCAGCGCTGCTTTCTCGAGCATCAGACGGGCGAGTACAACCCCTACGCGGTACGTCTAAGCGCGTTATCAGCTAAATTCGGACGTCAAGTAGCTCAAACTCATTGATTGGCATGCTCAGCAACAGCAGGGCTTCGACGGCAACGCGTCTCGCGTTGTGACACTGTTCAAGACCACGCAGACGGCTGTACCGGCGGTGTTGCTCATCGACCTGTCGTCCGACCGGCAGCAGACAGCGGTGACGCCGGCGTCGGCGCCGCGCATCATGATGCGGAAGCGCGGCGCGCAGCGTCCTGGAGCCAACGGAGGTCGCGGGTCTGGCGCTGGCGGCAGGGATGGGGGCAAGGCGACGCGGTCCATGCAGGACCGAGAGCGCGCGTACGCCGAGGCTCGCGCACGCATCTTCGGCGAGGACAGCGCTGCGGACTCTGCGTCGTCGAGTTCATCGACTGCGTCCTCTGACAAAACTTCAGAGGGCGGCGTCGCGAGTGGTGGCAACAGTGCGAACGGGCAATTGCGGCACGGTAACCGCCAGGCTGCCGGCCCGGACGGCTCGAAGGGGTTCAATCGCACGCGCGGGACATCGCCTTCATCCAACGCACAAAAGGAAAAGGCGAATAACAGCCAGGCAAGCCAGAAGCAGCAGCCGCGCCCAGCGCGGTCGCCCGTGACGGACCCGCAGAGCTGGAAAGAGAGCAAGGTGCTGTGGCGCAACCGCGAGCAGGAGCTGAACGACCCGGACTTCACACGCAACCACGGCGCGTACCGCCCCATTCGCACGGCGAACACCGGCAGCAATGGCGGCAACGACGGGTTCTATCACCACTCGCAGCAGCAGCGGTATGGCGGCAGTGCTCCCTCCTATGGGCGCTACGGTGGAGAGTACGACCGCTCGCTGCCTGGCGGGTACTCGCCCCAGCATCACCATCAGCAGCACCAGATGCCTCCGCCTCCGTTCGCTGCAGCAGGTCGCGGGCGGTATCTGGGTGAGTATAGCAATAGAGTAGACGGCATGGTGTCTCCTCCGCCACAGCAGCAGCAATCCTACCGCGGCGGTCACCAGCAGATGACCCCCCCCCCGCCGCCGGTGGCGGTGATGGGGCGTGGATACAACGCGTATACTGCGCAGACGCGGTCTCCGTCGCGGTTCCCCGCGTCGATGAGCACAGGAGTTGGCTCTGGAGGGGGCAACGGGCGCAGTAGCAACGGCGGCTACAATGAAGACTTCCCACCGCTCGGTCGGTAACTAACGACCCAAGTTCGATGTCAATCAACGAGAAGGGTTGGCGCTGTTGAGCGAGCTTGTTGCTGCTGCGTCGCTACCTGTTCGTGTGGCGGCGGGTGTCGTCAACCTCTAATATACACTACTTACTCGTCAGTGTGTGCCCAATCAGCTTGTATGGCAGACTACTAACTGGGCAGCATCATTCCTTCGTCCAAAGCGTTAAGAAGGCATTCGCACCAAGAGATGAGTCGATCGAGATCTAACCACACTTGTATTCCCGCGACCCGAATAAATAGGTAGGTTGCTGCTTGGCCTCGTCACTGCGCGGCCATGTGTCCTTGACGATTCGCGGCTCGGTTGGTCTCCATCGACGCGAGCGACGAACTGTACAAGTTGGATGGAGGCTGGCTATTGTGTCACGGACGACGCAATGTTGACCCGCAACACTGGAAGCGACCATCACATCACACCCAGTCAGCGTGCTTGTTATAGGAAAGCGATACCCGTCACTGAAGGAGGTCCACTCTACCGTCTCTTCGCACTCGCTTCTTCTCCTTGAGTCTCTTCTTCCGTTCAAGTTCCTGCGTAATGGCAACCAGGCGAGTGTGATGAATCCTCCCAAAGCATGTAAAAGTAAAGGAAAATTGCGCGCTTCTGCTGTCGAGTCGCACCTTTTTCCGCCGCAGCAGCGCGTTGTACTTGGCTAGGTTGTCTTGGTTGACGAACTCCTGCTGAGATAGCCACGGCTTGCTCCTGTGGAAGACCACGAATGGAGCACATAGTCAGCCATCAAGTCGTTCACATTCCGGGGTCACGAGCACTAACAAACACACCTGTCGAGCATTTGTCGAAGCACGCGCTTGGCAGCGTTGGTCTGTCGGATCGTGGCTCGGAGCTCGGTTTGCAGCACGCGGATCTCCTGCGCGACCTGATCGTCTTCGGGGTCCTTCATGCAGCGTTGCACTTCGCGTTCGCTCATCTCCAACAGGCCAACCTCGCGCAGCGCGTTCGTGATCCCACTGGGATCCCACGACGCCGCGTACGCCACCTCATCCTGGTCTCTTCGCCACACCCGATGGCCCTTGGACTGCTTTGCTCTTGTCTCGTCAGCGTCTTCACGTACGCGCATGGTGACATCATCCAGCGTTGGCTCAGCATTGTTCTCCCTCGGTGGTGCAGCGGAAGTGCAGCTCGGAACCGGGAAGAGGGCGGCGAGTAGTCGCTGTAACAAAGCAGAGAAGTCGGTGAATCAGACCATCACACACGAATTTTCACCATTGTGACGCACTCACCTCTTTGAAGAAGTCGTCCTGCTCCCGTGCTACCGCCACTGGGCCGTCTGGTAGACGCTCTTTGCCGTCGCCAGGCACCATCGCCTTCTCTGTGTGCGTACGGACAGCACCAGCGGAGGCGGACGCGTCTCCGAATCCCTCTACAACGTCCGGATCAAACGATTCGTCTCCAAACGCAGGCGATTCGTCTGCCACACGTATACACGACGACAAGATCGATCTCGCGTTAGCCAGTGATGCCTCCAAGTGAAAACCAGCACGCGTCGTGCAGCACCTTCGAGACGCAGCGCCTCTTCCATGTCTTCGGGCTCTATCGGCTTGAAGTACGAGTAGGCGCCCAGATACTGCCATAGGCCCTTCGTCGTGCATGGCGTGTCTGGTCAAAGCGTCGCAACACCACAGATTGGTCAGCAGTCGTCACCAGAGATGAACCCTTCCATTCCGCTATTGCCATCACCAAGCTGCAGCAAGACAGTGCTATTGTTATACGTACCAGAGGCCAAGTCATCCTCAACCAGGAACGCGGCCGACTGCAGCGCATTCGCAGTCGATGCAGCCGCCAGCTTTCCATCCGTGGGCGCAGCAGCTCCCTTTCCAGCTGCCGCACCACCAGCGGCGACCGCGTTGGCGCCATCGCCGCCAGCGATTGCAGGCGCGGCGCTCATCTTGACTAGGATCTGCGACGGAAACATGGACGACGACGAGCCGTCCAGGTAGTCCGAGATGGCCACGAGCTCCTTCTCGAGCTGCGCGAGCTGCTGATCCACATACGTCCGCGCGCGCTGTGCGTTTGCGTTTCGAATGAGCATCACGCCAAGTCAGCGCGCGTGCAATCGATATGCAGCAGCAGGCAAGGCGCACCTTGAGTTCCTGGCCGACCTTCGCGACGGCGCTCTTCTTGGACGTCACGAGCGCGTCGGGCGCGCTGGTGGCCGCCTTGACGGCCGCGAACTGCTCGTGTTGCAGCCACGGCACTTGCAGCGGCTCGATCGTGACGCGCGGCGGCTGCTTGCGCTGTTTCTGCGGCGCTGAAGCCGACTGCAGTGCCGAGATACCTGTCATCAGCCCAAGCGGCGCGAAACTCAACGCGGTGTCAACCCTGAAGGGGCGAGTTTACCAGGCTCTCCTGCAGCCCAGAAGCGGAGGAAAAGCACCAGGCCGGCGCGAGGAGAGAGAGAGGAGAACGCCCGCTATCCGGTACACCGGCGGAAGCGATCACAGCGCGCGCGTGAAGCCCCGAGAAGTGGCGGAGAGCGGGGCGGACGGACGGACGGGCGCTATCTCGAGGCGATGGGCATCGCCGTGGCGCACAAAGAGCGACCGAAAAAACCGGACGCGTTGGAAACACACCGTGAGCGGTCGCGCTAAGTACGAATCTGCTTGTTAAACGGGCGGTCGGCGCTGTCCGCCACTGTACTGTTCAGTCCCGTACGTACTGATCTAAACACATATAAAATAAGTGGATTACTGCTCGTTACGTGTTCTATAAAAGTACATTCGATACATTTAAACCACACATAAAACCTCGAGCACATGGCCAAGGTTTTTCTCTGTGGCCGGGGCGCCATCAACCACCTTTTCCCCCCCTTTCCGCGGATAAGAGGCCAGTAAACGAGAACTCGCTGGACAAGCCGCACGCAGTACCGTGGAAACCAGTCGGACGCGTACCGTCGAAGCCGCGAAATCGGCAGTCACGGTACGAAGCCCTCGCGCTGCGACTCGCGCCATTTTTTTCCCGGCGATTTGAATCCGACGGAAGGACCGAAGGACGTGACGATGGCGCGCGGCAAGGCGGACCGGCAGTTGACGGTGGGCAAAAAGCTCGAGATCATCGAGGAGGCGGACCGCACAGGGCTCATGGCCGTGACGGCGCAGAAGTACGGCGTCAAGACGGGCCAGATCCGTGACTGGAAGAAGAACATCGACCGCCTGCGCGCCACCGACCCGTCGCGCCTCGTGTGCGCCAGCAACGTGCAGCGCGGCCACCTCGTCTTCAACGAGACCTACGCGCAGTACTGGGTCGGCTACAACAAGTTCTGCTCCGCCAACACCAACTACGCCGAGCTCAAGGACGAGCTGCGCACCATCCAGAAGGACGTGCTGCGCGAGGGCGTCAGTACGTTCACCTCTCTAGTTCCTTGTTCATGCTCGTAGTCTGTCAGTGCTGACTGGTGTCCTTCCTTGCGTAACTTGCAGATGGCTTCGGGTTCCCGTCCATGATCGACCCGACGGCGACGCACCCGCTCGAGGTGCCCTCCATGGGTGAGCATTGCACGCGACTGGTCCTCTTGCTGCCATGGCGACGTCTTCTCACTGACGCGTGACTGTTCGAATGACACCGCAGAGAGCGAGTTCTATCCGCCGGGCGAGGACAATCCGTTCACCATCCAGAAGAAGGACCTAGAGACCGTGCGCACCCAGCTGCGCGAGTTCTTCGACAACAAGCCCTTCCCGACAAAGTACCTGTACTACGTCACGCGCTTCGACTTCTACAAGCCCGACCCGAACGAGAACTCGGAGGAGGACGAGAACCAGCCTACTGCTGCTGCTACTACTGCTGCTGCTGCTGGAGCTGCCGCGGCTACTGGTGTTGCCGCCCCGGTGGACGGTGCGGCCAACGGTGCCGCTGCCAGTGCGCCTGCGGCCGCGACGGATCCCGCGACCAGCATTGACAACTACATCTCCTTTTACGTGGCCATCTGCGGCAACGGGTCCGTGATGGTGCCCATGGCCGTGTTCCCGCCGGTCGAGGAGTGGCACTGGGAGCGCAAGAAGCCCGTCAAGCTGCGCCACGCGCACAGTGTCCACCGCACCAAGCGCGACGACCCGAACGAGGCGCTTCAGTTCTTCTCCGTGGTGCGTACTTCTTCATCATCGTGACACTGCAGCCCTGTGTGAATCGATATGCTCATGCCGCTCTTGATGCTATTCCAACAGACGTGGAAGAAGTTCTACGACGAGGAGGCCAAGTACAGCGACAAGTTCGCGTTCTTACTGGACAAGAGCATCCCCGAGTTCCAGTCGGTCGAGTTCACCGAGGGCCTGAAGCAACTCGAGGGCTACGGCAAGTTCTGGAACACCTTCTTCACGGTGCGAAACCCGCTGGACTCGTCCAACTTTGACAGCGTCCTGTCGGACTTTGTCACACACGAGTGGCGTTCAATCCTCGCCATGAAGAAGTCGAGCCAGCCGAACGACTACCGCAAGTGCGTCGCCTTCTGGTTCTACTCGGCCTGGGAGCTGTTCGCGGGCGACAACGCGCGTACGGCCTTCCGCAGCTGTAACATGTACCTGGAGGATAAGGCGACGTGCTCATCTGCCTTGGACGACCGCATTGTGTAATGATGCTCGTCGCTTTTTGCTTCGGGTATGTGTGCTGCGTGCTTGTTTGCATTTTGATATATCCCCCTTCTCTTCTCGTACGAGTCGGAACGGTAGATGTGAGGCCGCTTGCGTGATAACATGTGAGACGGTCGGTCGCGGACCGATTCGCCGCGGTTGCTTCAAACGTGTCGCTGCATGCTGCTCATTCGTATTTGTTATCGCCACTCTCTCCGTCATCGGATTGTTGGCCGTGACTTTCGTCGTCATCGTCTCCACCTTCCACTTCGACGGGCATGTCCAAGTCGCTTCCGTCACTTTCCTCCTCCGACTCGCTTCCGCTCTTGTCGTCTCCGGCGCCACCTTCACGAGCCTTCTCCTCGTCATCGTCAGGCGGCGGGAAGTACTCCTTGGCGAGCATCGCGACCTTCTGCGCAGCCCACTGGGACTCGGCGTCCATCGTCTTGGCCTTGTTGGCGGCCACAAAGTCCAGATCTTCGTACGACAACTTGCCAAATGCGACTGATGCCGCGCGATCCAGCGTCTTCATCTCTTCTTCCCATGCTCCTGTGCTGCCATCCGCATCCATGACACCAACAATCAGCTTCTGCCCGAGATACACGTGGGTCGTGTCGGGAAGCCCGTTCCATTGCAGCAGCTTCTGTGTGCTGGTGCGGTACTTGAGCGATAGAGAACGCAGCGTCTCACCCGCGCCAAGGATGTGGAACTTCTTCGTCTTGCCGTCACCAGCGCCGGCCGCGAGCCAAAACCAAAGACGCAGCTTGCCGTCTGAAGACATGCTCACAAGTCGCTTGCGGTCGAATTGCAGGTCCATCACGGCCTCGTGGTGGCCATGAAGCGTCTGGAGAAGGTTCCCTGTCGCAAAATCGATAACACAAATAGCGCCGCGGCTCGAACCGCTCACGATGCGAGTCGCGTCGAACTGCAAGCACATGACGGCATCATCTCGGTGCGGATCGCACACGCGCAGCAGCTTGTCATCAGCATCCAAATTCCACACGATGACTCGCCCGCCAGCATCGCCGCTCACAATCTCGTTCGCCGCCTGCTTGACGCACGTAATGTTGTGCAAGTGGCCTCGGACTCTTTTCTCACTGTCTGGTGACTGCCGCTGTGGTTCCAACTCCTTCAATGTGTACGATAGCGTCGCACGCCGCCGAGTAGTCGAAACAGATGATGTCGGGGCTTCTAACTGCCAAACTTTGACTTGATGGTCTGCGCTGCCAGTGCAGAGCACGCCTCTTGAACTGGCAACGCTCAACGCTGTCACAGTCTGCAAGTGCGCTGAGATGATTCGCGCGAGGATCACCAACGTGTGAGCATTGAAGACGAACACGTTGCAGTCAGAGCAGCCGCACGCGAACCAGTCTGTGTCTGCCGTCACGCTCACGACGGTTGCGTCAAACTCATAGAGCATTTTGGTGAGTGAGATGGAGTAGCCTCCGATGAGCTCGTCGTAGACATCCCAAACGCCCAGCGTCGCATCGGCACACCCAGTGTAAACGCGGCGTTCAGTGTAAAACAGTGACACGATCGGTGCCTGGTGACCTGTAGGCGCTCCAAGATGCTCCATGCGCGGATCACCAAGCGCCTGCGCCAGGCACGCTCCGGTCAGCACGTCAAACAGAAGCCCACTCATGCCTGCAGCGGCCACACACGTCGGGAAGCCGCCGCTTGCGGTGCCTACGACGTTCTTCAGGTCTCCGTTGGCAGCGTTGAAGCGAAAGCAGCGCAGACGCTCCTTGCCCATCATGCGCTGCATGAGTGCGCCCGTCTCGACTACTAGCTCCTGCTCAAGCTCGTGAATCTCGTCTTCTGCATTCGAAACGCGGATCTTGACGTTTGTAACCTCGCGAGTAATATTCTCTTCTCCAGCGCGAACACCACCCATCAATTTCGCGAGCTTCTTCTTGAAGTTTTCAATCTCGTAGCGCGCGACGCATCCATTGATGACGCTGGAGTCCACCTCAGACGACTCGCTGGCTAGTGCGCGCTTTAGATCTTCTTCTCCCTGTTCAAGCAGCTTCTTCTTCTCCGCAAGGAGTTTCTCCAGACTCTGAGCGAACTGGAGCTCCTCTCGAATCGCGAGCTTTCGAATAATCCGCTCCTTACGTAGCCGAGGGACGATAGCGCCAACGCGCTCTAGCGTGATCTCGCACGATGAGCTAGCACCTGCGCCAACGATTCGTTGCTGGAGACGATCAAGCTGTTTGCTTGCTGACGCAAGGGTGTTTGCGAGTGCAAACTCAATCTTATCGGCAAGCTGCCAATTGGCTCCCTCCATTTCTTTGTCACCGAGCTTGTTGTACGCGCGCTGAAGTCCACGATAGCAACGCAACTGGCCTGATTTGTCTCCGACGGCATCGAACGCCAACAGCGATCTCTCATAGCTTTCGATACTGGAGCGCAGCGACCGCAGCTCGAACTGCGTGTCACCCAAGTACAGCTCAGCCTCCGCGTGCTCGTGATGCAACGAAGACCGAGCCGAAATCAGTGACGACCGCCTGAAGTGCGCTGTCGCTTGCTCGAACTGCTGGAGCTCAAAGGTAGCCTTCCCGATGTTGATTAGCAAGGTCACAACTTGCTGCTCACTCATCAGCTCTGTCCATTTGGGGTTGTCATAGGCTGATTGGTATAGCTGTAGCGCTTCACTGAAGTCCCGCAGTCTCATTCGAGCATCGGCTTCCAGCAGAACTGATGAATATTTCTCGAATTCCAAGTGAGAAATGGAACGACCGTCTCGTATGAAGCCGTTAACACGATGCTCATCGGCCGCTCCGTCGCTTATCGGCCGAGCTTGATCTCTCGTCCACTTGATACTGCCCAGATTATCGTCGACGGTGCGAATTTGTTTGAGAATCTCTTGAGTTTCAACGAGAAGATCGTTACGATCCATGGCAGCTCCAAGAAGTTTATGGCTGCCGAGCCCGATGAGCTCGTTTGCCAACAAACTTGAGCCTCTGTCTTCCATGTTCGTGGCGGCGAGCCACTTTCGCATGCTCACACGAAGGTGATAATGCTTTATGCGAAGTAGCGTCGTCTTTACCTTTTCTCGCATCTCCTTGTTGTCGTTGAGGTTCTTTGCAAGAGCCATGAACGCGCGGTGCACACACCCATGCTGAAGTTTAACCATGATTGCAGCAGCTGCGTTCTCTTCGCGGGTTGCAGTAGGATTCCGCTCGAACTCGGCCAGCGCGTTCAAACGCTCCTCCAGCCGCTTTACGAGCGTGTCACGCCGTTTCTCGTCCGCTCGCAAGTAGTTCTCGACTTTAACCATCTCCGACTTGGTGTCAATGATGTAGAGCTGGTCGATTTCGATCTCGTCTTCAAGCGCGATGACTAATTCCTTGGTGTAGAACCGCTGGCGACCGTTCTCAAACACATCCGAGTCCATTTGCGGTCCTCGAAACATCCGTGCGCGCCCCAACTCCGCCTGCTTTTCCAGGATTCGCGCCTCAGCTGATCGAATCAGTGCTACAAGATCGATTCGACGACTCTTACACCATTGTACGTTGTACTCTGCCCGCTTGAGTTCGTCTCTCAATTCTGCGAGGCGGAAATGGAACTGCCGACGTCGCTCTGCAATTTTCTCGTCACCAGTCAGGTCATCAAATTTTCTGATGAGCTTCATCGGCAGATCCTCTTGGACTTGAACAGGATCGCTCTCGACTTGGGGTTCAGCAGTATCTCCGCTGACAATGGCATTGACTTTGTTCTCCAGCTCTGGATGGGTCGTCGTGATGAAGCGTGACACGAGCTGAATGTAATGCTGGCGGTCATACCGCTGCATGAACCCACTCAAGAACAGCGAATCGATGATCCGAGCTTTGGAGTTGACAGCGGCTTGCAGCTCGTCCAGTAACCTGAACTCGTTGCCGGGGGCTAAATACATGAACGATCAAATTAATCATTATCACAAGTCAAGCAAACACACGATCACATAAATCGAATGATGCGTACCGATTGTGAAGATGGAGTCGATCGGCTCCGAGTACTCGCCAGGCTTGCCATCACCGTTCACCGCACGAACTCGAAACTGCTTGTGCTCTTTGCCGCTCAGCAAGCTGGTGATCATAAACGTGGTTGACGTAGAGTATGTGCGAACCTTTCTCGGTCGGTACGCCACATCTGCAACGTTCAGAAACCCGTCTTCAAATCGAGTGGCATCCTTGTCTTCCATGACTGCTTCAGTAAACAATATTTCGTAGTCCACAATCGGTTTTCCACCGTTGTCGAGCGGCTCCATCCACGACAACGTGACGGTGGTAGCTGTAACTGCTCCTGCGGAGAGGAACAGCGACCGGGTCGGCTCGATCGACGGAGCTGTCTTGATAAGGTCGACGCGGTTGCTGGGTTCGCTCTTTCCGTTGATGGTGATGGCGAAAAGCAGAAAGTCGCAGTATTCTAGATCTGCCTCGAGGCCATCGACACGAAACTGGTTGGGTGCTACCGGCACTTGAAGGCACCATCTTGACGTTAATAGTGGAGGCAAGAGCTCGACTGACATCTGCCGATCGGTCGCTTTACCACTCATCTGGCGGACAGAAAACCTTAGCTCGTAGTCGATAATCGGGTTGGAGCCCGTGAATATCGGTGGTTCCCATTTGAGCAGGATGGAGCAGTGGTCGACGCCGTCTTCCACAGCTCGAAGGTTTCGTGGCGGCTGCGAGACGAAACGAGGGAGAATCGGCTCGCTATGGACGCTGGGCAGCGTTATCATACGTAATCGATCAGTTGTTGATGGGTCCGTGGCTCGTATGCTGTGAGATGACTGGTTGCTCGGTGCATGAAGTCTCGGCAGCGAGGAAGATGCCGCCGCACCGTTGCAGTTGTTGGCGTGCTGGGGAATCATCTCCAACAGAAGCTGCTTCCCGCAGGATTGACAGCGCTGACCGTCTAACTGCTGTTGCCGAATGTCTTCGTCAAGTCGCAGTTTGGTCATAGCGAATGCCTTGTCGGGCGAAGCATCGTGGAGACTTTTGGAAAGCCGAAGCACTCGGCGGTGCAAGTCTTCAAGCTGCGCGTTCTTCTGGCGGACCTTTTGCTGCACCACACTGATGTCTGAGCCCAGCAAACTAGCGATATAAGCGCAGACACTCGCGTCACTTCCTCGTTTGACTGCGTTGTTTTCGACGACACTAGTGATAGCCAGGAACATACCGCACGGCGCTCTCGGTCGAAAACTGGCGGTCGCACGACGCCAGCGTAGCGTAGTGCCGTGCCTCCATGTCGAGAATCTGCATGCGAATATCGTGCGACTCGCGCTTAACCTGCATCAGCCGTGGGAACGAAACACCGTTGGTCCCCGAGCTACACACTGGGTTCGTTGATGATGCTGGAACAACCAGGGCCAAGTCTCTTGAGGACGACAGCGGCGCCTGCTTGGACGCTGTCGCGCCGGTGTCAGCGCCAGCGCCTCCCGCCGCGGCCCATCGGCGGTTCTCAACGCGCCGCCGCAGCTCCAGCGCGCGCCAGTCGCCATCCCTCACCGCCCTGCCACCACCTTCCAGCGACTTCATGCGTCCTTTCTCGTTCGCATTGTCTGCCCGCCCACACATCAGCTGCGTATGGAGTTCGCGTCACTTTCGTGCAACATCAACTTCAACCTCCGGTGACCATCACTCCTATCTTCGAAACGGCTGCGTCCTTTCTCGGAAGTGGCCGACCGCCGACCCGACCCGGCCGCGACTTGGAGTTTCCCTTAATCGCGCGTCCTTTCTTCCTAGTCGCAGGGAATATGAGCGCGGGTACCGCGACCGCGGACGTCCCGGCGGCGCGGCTGCGCCTGGAGCTGGAGCTGGAGCTGGTGGAGGAGACGGGCGCGCCCCCGCCGATCCTTCAGCCTGAGGCGGCGGTGGCGACCGCCCCGCGGCGCGACAACCCGCAGGAAGCGCCGCTTCGGGCCGCGATCAAAGCCATCCAGCGCGAGTGCGCGCGCGATAAGGACGCCTTCGAGATGCTGCACGAGGTCTGCCACGAGACGCTGCAGTGTCGGGAGCGGATGGCGCGCCTGCCAACGCTAGCGACTCGCGCGAGCTCCAGCGCGGAAAACGGGCTCGACGAGAACGGAGTCGCGCCGACGACAAGTACTGCCATTTTGAGCGCTCCGAAGAGCCCCCAGGAGCGCCTCATGGCGTTGGTGCCCGTGGCGATCGAGAAAGGGAGGAGCCGGTACCACCGGCGCACGAGCCCTGCGGGGTAAGGCCAATGGAATCGCAGAGCGAGAATTCCAAGCGTGTCTAGCGAAGATCTCGACTAACACATCCAATTGTGCTAGTGATAGAGCTGGGACCGAGACAGCTCAACGTTGGCAGCGAATTGACGGCGACGCCGTTCCGATCACGGACCTCGCTGTGATCTTCGCTGGCGATCCTGTTCCCGAGGGCTTCACAAAGGTGCTCACAAGGATACTCTACCTAAATGCCTATCTTCGTGCACGTCGCTAACATTTGCTACTGCTTATTATTACGCAGTTGGAGCGCTCTCCGAGCGGAACCCGTGCAGATTTGAACAAAGGAGCACGCGGAGTGTTTGTCTACCTCTGTGTCGGGAGGGACCCGTCCGCTACCAAGACACCTATCAGCGAAATCGTTGCCATTTTTCCCGAGAGAGGCGAGTTTGTTCCTCCAGACTACGAAGTCGTGCTGCGGCGGGGAGCTCCGGCCAACTTAAACGCGGTAAGTGTATAGATGTTTGCGTGACTGCAGTTTGTAATGTCTCTAACATGACATATTTTACCATGGCGATAGGGAACACAAGGTGAAAAGGTCTACTTGTGCTTTCGGCGGTCGGTGAGCTCGTCAGTCGTGGATGTCATGGTTCTCTTTCCGAAGAAGGGCGATCGGCCGCCATACGGGTATGCTGGCAATTGCTTATCACGAAACACTAGTCCGCAAAGAGTGCGCGCTAATACCTTGCGGGCAATGTCGTGCTCAGGTACACGAACATCGATCAAACCCCGAATGGTCACGTTGCCGACTTGAACGCCAGCTCAGGTGGAACAGAAGTGTTCATCTGCTACAAAAAGAAGGTGAGCGGGCGATTAGCAGTTTTGCTGCTGCTGGTGGTGCTGCTGCTGGTAGTAATACGCGTTCACATCATGAAACTAACCTCGTCGCCAACTTGACATAGCTAAACTGCATCAGCGATCTGTACAAAAAATGGCTCCACATGACCACAATAAGTCAGCATGATGCGGCACGATCGCCAAGACCGCCATCAACTTCTTCGTCAAAAGACGGCGCGTCACCACTGAAGGCAGGGCTGCAGATGAGTCCGAAGAACGACTGCCAGAAAATTGGAGAAGTCCAGGACAACGAAGTGCCAGAGCCAAGGCTTCCATGTCAGGTGGATTTTGACATCTCCATGCGTACGTATGCTAACTTCTTCCCAACCCGGTGTTAACCGCTGACTATTTGAACTGATGTCGTGCTGTCTTGACCTTCAGTGGATTGGGCGGCAACACTCGAGTATTACATGTACCCAATCTTGTTGGCGTGTTATACTCGCCACGGCAAGGTGGCCGAGGTCGCCTTCCAAGTACTGGCGCAGTGCCTAGACTCTGGAGTTTTCGATGACGCAAAGCCGGAGTCCAGCTGCGGTCATATCGGCGTTATAATCGACGGTGTCACATCCAGCTGCCAGCAAGCTATCAAGTCACGGTTTGTGCTGGCTCTCCCACTCTTCCGGAAGGTAAACAATTGAGTTGGAGACCAGTTCGGCGTTGCCCCTGTTCGAAGAACCGTTAGATGCTCACCGTGTGCCTGTCCACCTACCAGGTGATTCGGAAAAACGTCGGTGGCTTCAACTCCAGCATTCTGCACTCGACGTTGAAAGCCTTGACTTTCATCGGCGACTTTGACTCTGCTGTGGTCAAGTCTGTGGAGGACGAGCTGATTTACAAGATCATGAACCGGTACGAAGCAGAAAACGCTCAGCGCCAACCATCAAAACCACTCCACGATGTTGTGCATTCTACGTCCGAGGGCATGGTGCGCGAGTTCGTCTGCACTCTTGTCGACGGCATCAGCGCTGGCGTTGAAATCGCGGCAGCGACAGAAAACGTCTTGGGTAGCTTCAAGGTGCGAGCTTGTTTGAGGTGACCCACGGGAACTGATTTTCTTGATGGTCTAACTTGTGAGTTCTGGTGGCGTTGCCCTCATCACAGAGCCATGCATCTATCCAGTCACCTCAGTTTTGCTCGGACATCAGTACAGGCTTGAACAAGCTTGCAAAGACAACGGTGAGGAACCTACCATTCATTCACAACGATCGACTCGATATCACACTATTTACTCACTGATAATCTTCGCTTTGCGAATACCAGCACGAGAGGAATGCGTTCCAACTTGTCATCACCCTAAGCAAGGTCGTCCATCGAAAGGCCAGCGCCGCTAGTAACAACGCTACTGAGAACGACCGGTGGTCCGGCAATCATTCTCTCAGAGCCCTCAACGTAGTGCTCCTTGCAGCTGGTACAACGAGTCGTGAGAAACGGGTCTTTGGCCAAGTGGTGCGGCGGTTCGTTTTCGCAACAGTCAACTCAGCGTCGTTGATCGGAAACCACGACGCTTTCCGCGGAAATTTGACGCTGATATCGACGCTGTGGAATCACTACCGCCGCCATCTCAAGGTGGAGCTTGCTCTAGTATTTGAGCATATCTTTCTTCGCATCCTGAAAAGCCCAGCGCCGTGTGCAATCAACTTCCAGCTCGACATCATGCACGAGCTTCTCCCGTGGTTCCAACTGCCACCCAATATCGTCGAGATGTTTCTCAACTTCGACTTGGATCGCGTCCAGCAATGGAAGATCTTCGAGCATCTATGCTCGACCGTGTGTTCGATTGCTGAAGGAACGACAATGACCACGCCGCCGAGTCCCGACGACGATCACCAATTGCGATTGCAGATCCAGGTCCAGGCGATCACCACTGTTTTGGCAGTCACCAGAAGCGTAATGGACGCTAGCGGACATGCTCACCTCATCAACCGCGACGCTCGCACACGCTTGCTCTCCATGGAGGTTGGCGGATGGGAGCAAGACGACGACACGTTTGTGGTCCCATCGTCACTAACAGATGCAACACAAAGTGACAACCCATTCACGCCTTTGGACGAAGTCAACAGCCAGACAATGTCTCCAGCTGCACACGAGAAAGTGATCAGCCCCCATGTGAGTGGTAACAGTTCGATGGGCGTTCGGTTTGGGAGCATGTCGGTGCGGATGCGGAACGAGGTTCAAAAGCGGAACCATCAAATATTGAAGCGCGCGATGGAGATCTCGTCGGCCAAGAGCCTGAAGAAGGCGATAGAGTACCTGGTCGCGATGAACTTTGTCAAGGATACTCCCCGCGACATCACCTCGTTCCTGCGCATTTACCACGACTTCTTCGACGAGACAGAGCTTGGAGATTACCTTGGTGAGGGTGACGAGGACTTCAAGGTGCAAGTCCGTCTGACGTATGTTCGCGCGATCTCGTTCGAGGGGATGACTTTGGTCGAGTCACTCCGCCATTTCCTCACCAACGGTGGGTTTCGCCTTCCTGGAGAGGCGCAGAAGATCGAGCGAATGGTGGAAGCTTTCGCTCAGTGCTTTTACGAAGACTCGCCAACGTCGTTCTCGTCGGCAGACACGGCGATGATCATCGCGTACTCAATCATCATGCTCAACACGGACCTGCACAATCCGCAGGTGAAAAAAAACAAAATGTCCAAGGAGCAGTTTGTGAAGAACAACCGCGGTATTGACAACGGGAAAGACCTGCCGCGACGGTACCTGGAAGAGATCTACGATGACATTTTGCACAACCCCATGCACATCAAAGGCAGTCGTTTTGTGCCCAAGACCTCGCGCGAGGCAACATTGTCTGCGCGGGACGTCGAAAATGGCAAGTTCCGCGTAAGCCTGGCAAAGTCGGTGGCTCAGTCGGAGGAGCTCATGAAGGACCTGTCGCAGTCGTACGTGACGTTCCAGTTCGTCGGCGTGGACGCGTGCATTAGTCCGGACCTGATCAAACTGCTTTTCGAGCGGGTGTGGTTCTACTTCCACGCCCTGTCGACGTCCATCTTGGGCGACAACCGGTCGGACCTGTCGATGACCATGCACTGCCTCGACCTTCTCCGCTTTTGCATCTCCACGTGTCTGTTCCTTCGCATGCCCGTCGAGAGACAAGCGTTCTGCACGCTGTTGAACAAGGTCGAGAGTGCGCTAGACGATGCCAGGTCGCAGTCCGAAAACGACGACGACGACGACGACGACGATGCCAATGGCGAGGAGGAGAGCCACAGCAACAAGGCAACCGGAGGCGACGACACGCTCCGAAGGAGGCAACAAGAATGGCTCCGCAGCGTGGAAGATGCGGCAGCAAAGGATGACCCTTGGCTGGCAATGGGGGACATTCACGTAGTTGTCAACAAGATGAAGGAGACGATTCAGCACCGACAGCGCTCGCAGGAGCTAAGTTCCGTGCTGCGCCGGATCAACCGGAGCAGCTACTACCTCAAGGATGCAACGCAGTTTATCCGCGAAGGCGACCTCGTCAAGAAATGTCGCTCGCGCAACCGCGTGTATCGGTTCTTCCTCTTCAACGACCAGCTCATGTACGCGGATAAGGGCATGTCAGGATACTGGAATCCGCACAACTCGCTGCGTCTCAAGCTCACGCGCGTGTCGGACGTGCCCGACAGCGTCATGCACAAGCACGCATTCCACATCCAGAACCCCACCAAGTCGTTCATCGTGTTCACCGACAGCGCGACCGCTAAGGCCGAGTGGATGCGAGCCATCGAGGAGGCCATCACGGAAGGCACCAAGAAGATCAGCCGCAACGCACGGCGCATCTCGACCAAGGGCATTGCTGGTAATGGTGGCAACGACACCCCAACAGGCTCAAGCTCAGTGATCGGCCTCCTCCGACGCAGCTCTCGCCTTGCGTCCATGGCGAACTCGCTTTCGGGTCCATCAGACGCACAAATGATACCAGCGGGTCCAGCTTCAACTCCATCCGAAGAGACCGACGCACTATCTACTTTGCCTCCTCCGCCTCCTGTTTCTGCCGAGCTTGTCACCGATGGCGTCACTGGCAACGCACTGACAAGTCGCGATGGGCAGAGCGGAGGTGGTGAAGACAGTGGTATCGTGACGATGTCACCTCCAGCGAGAGAAGACGGCCCTACCTTGGCAGCTGGCTGCGAGATCGTGGCAGACCAGGACGAGCCCGACGACAGCGGTAGTGGTGGCGCGTGGGGGCTCGAGTGAAGGACGATGGCACATGCAGGAGAAGCTGATCGAATATGAATACATGTACACATGCATCACGCATGGAGGGCCTCACACCGCGTCATAGGCACTTGGTTGTCCATTTTTCATAGGAATTACGCACGCAGCAAAGCAAAAGCTCACACAAGACGCGCACGGATATGCATTTCTTCCTCCTCCAAGACGGCCGACTGCACGTGGGGGGAAACAACGCGAAGACAAATTGCTCTCTCGTTTCTTCGCATGCAAATTTCAGGTCCCGTTATTGTGCAAGCCCTTAGCCCGAGCGGAGTTGTTCCGGTCTGCGAGTCTACCGCCACGAACGGCTGCTATCGCTGTCTGTTCTTCCCAAGCCTCGTCACCTGTCGCCTCCCACTCGACACTAACGCCTTCTCCTCCTCTTTGTGTCCTCCCAGACCACCATCAAGAGAGAGAGAGAGAGTCAAGCGTCAGCGTGAGCGACGAGAGCCAAGCAGTCAAGAGCCTAACAGCACAAGCAGCCGCCGCGGCGGCCAGCCTCAGCAGTCTCCGAGAAACAACCCGCCGGGCTAAGGACTTGCACAATAACCTTCGATGTCATAGAGGAACGCCCCTGCGCCAAGGTTGAGCTTGGCGGCGTCGCCAAACGAGTGTAGCGACACTGCGAGCGCGTAGCGCGCGGGCTCCGCGATAGTCACGGGCGCCTGGCCCACGAACTTGCCGTTCATCGTGAAGAAGAGCGCGCGCTTGTCGGCGTCCAGGCCGCAGCCGATCGTCACCGTCTTGTCGTTCTGCTGCTCGCCGTGTTCGTTGCCCCAGGACGGACCGAAGGGCTTCCACTCGCCGCCGTACACGATCGAGCCATCGTTGAACACGAAATCGCCGTCGTTGCCGTGGTAGCCGTACGACACGCCCGTCCAGCCCACGTGTGCCTCCGAGCCGAAGCCGTAGCCGCACGACGCCGACGCCTTGCCCTCGTTCTCCGACACGGCGGCCACGCCCACGCTGCCGCAGCCGCGCATCAACACTTCGTAGTACGCGACGCGCTTGTGCAGTGCGCGAGCACACGCGAGCCATGGCAGCGGCTCCGCGCCGCGCACCGAGTCGATCGAGCCACGCGCAAAGCTGCGCAGCATCGAGTTGTTGGTGACCAGCAGCGAGCCGTCGGGAGTCGGCTCGACGGCGCTGCGAGTCGACAGCGCGCTGGCGGTCGGCTTGCCGGCGTTCTGGCGCGTCACGAGCGCGAGCTGGTCGTCAAAGGGGAGTGCCGCGTACTCGCGCGGGAGCGGACGGCTCGCGCGCCACTGACGCGCGTACATGCTCGTAAGCAGCGCGCGCGAGGTCATCACCACGTCGCGGAAGGCGCGGCACGTGTGCGACGCCGTCTGTAGGTCGTCGAGCGACAGGAACTCGAAGCTCATCTCGAGCGCGAGGGCGATGCCCATGGCACGGCGCTCGTCGTGTGCGTTGGCAGCCTTGCGCGCCGCGCGCTGCTGCTTGTGGAATGAGGCGCCGCTCTTCTTGCTCTTGATCTTGGCACTCTTCTGCTCGGCTAGCGTGAGCAGCTGCGCGAGCTGCAGGCGCGGGCGGCGGTTCAGGTCCTCCCAGCGCAGCGACGCCGAGCGCGCGCGTCCGGCCACCGCGGCGTACGACTCGTACGCGAGGCAGCCCTGCATGTGTTCGTTCTCGTCGACGGATGCCGGCTCCACGTCCGAGTCGTCCTCGTCCTCGTCGTCCTCGTCGTCCTCGTCGTCGTGGTCGTCGTCACTGCCCGCGGTGCTGCACGAGCTGCTGTTGCTGCTGCGGCTCGAGTGGCGCGCGAGGCGCTTCGACGGCTGGCGCTCGTCCGCGTCGGGCAGCAGGAACGACAGTGCCGGCTTCTTGGGCTTGCCGGCGTCTTTCTTCTTGGTCAGCACAACGTACGTCTTGAGCTGCGAGGCGGCGGCCGACGGCCGTTGCGCGTCGCTCCACCAAGAGCCGCCCAGGCTCGGCGCGGCGGCCAGCGGCAGCGACGACAGCAGCGGCATCGTTTCTTCTTCCGTTTCGGTGTCTCTTGAAGCTGTGCGGCCGCGTGGGTCACTTGTGCTCTTGTCGATCGGTCGCCTTATAAATCGGCTAGTGTATAGTGTGCGGCCTGAATGTGGGCGGATGGATGCTTCAGACTGGTGCTTGGGCTGCAGTGGGGTACGTGGCCGTGGACGCCCAGGCTGCTGCACGTCGTGGGGGAATCGGAAAATGGTCGACCGAGATGCCCAGCGCTCGCTTACACCGCCTGTTCCGCGGGGCTTCCACGTTTTTCCCCGCGCCCGCGCTTCCATGCACCTCGCCTCGCCTCGCCTCCCATTTACATACAGGGTTACAGGGTATCGATCCCAGTACAATTACAACAGGCGCTGCTCTTCCCATGATCAATCAGTGCGGGCGGGGTGAAAAAAAACGAACTTGGACCTGTATTAATTGATATTTTGTAGAGTATGATGGTTGAAGGACGTGTCCAATCGCCAGAACGCGCGGCCATCACAGCTGGAAGTGAGTATAAAATAACGGTTGCTCGCGGCTTTACTGCTAACCTGCGACAACTAATAATACCGTGAGACTTTGGCGCCAGTTGGTGCTGCGATCCGCGCGTGCCTGTGTGGGGGACTGAAAGCGTAACTTGAAGTTGCGTTTCTTTTCTTCCCCTCCTGTCGCCCAGCAGGTCCCCACACTTCTTGGTACATTGAAGGTGCGCCAGCTTCAACGCTAAATTTAGTATTGGGACTCCTGGATATGGATTTATTTAATGTCCGCCGCCCTCAACTAGGTAAATGAATCCAGGGCCCATGCGACCAACCAACCAGCCAAACCGCGCGCATGGAGAGGGTCATAGGCTGCTTGGTGGGCGGGCGTTAAACTCCGTTAACGCGCAGTTCACGGCGCCATCTCCTTCATGCGGCCCTGTCGCCCACAGTCTCTACACTACACGCGCGCGACCGGTCACCACGTGGAAGGAACGAATCAGCGAGGAGCATCGCCCGTATCCATCACCGCCCGCATTGCGACCGTCGGATGCTAGTGGAGCGCACAGTGGTCGCCTGCGAGTCATGTTCACGGTCTCCGATATGGGAACGCCAAGGTTCCGTCACGCAATACGCAAGTTCAAACGCGATCTGATCTTCAACGGTGATAAACTATCCATGTACGAAGCGCATCACTCGGTCATCACGTCTTCCTGTGGGTGTCTACAGTAGATCTTGGACGCTCAGTTCTACTTGGTGGCGAGCCCATACTGCCGCAGGAGGGGCTCCATGGACGGCTCGCGGCCGCGGAAGTCAGCGAAGACCTCGAGCGGGTGCTGCCCGCCGCCGCGGCCCAGCACTGTCTCGCGGAAGCGACGACCCACCTGCTGCACGGCCGCGGGGCCCTCAGCCGCCGCCTCCTCGAACGCGCCGAACGCGTCGCACGACAGGATCTCTGCCCACTTGTAGCTGTTGTGTCGGTAGCGATAGATGGATAGACAGACGAGTAGGCGCGTGTCAAAGACACGGGGAGCCAAATGCGGGCACGGGCCATAGAAAACGAAGCGGCGCGTGCGTCAGTAAATGTGGCGTCTAGCGCCAAAGACGCCGCTCGCCGGCTCGAAAACGGTAGCCAGCGAGCGAGAGATAAAGAACCACGCACCTGTAGTAGCCGGCCGCGTAGCCGCCCGCAAAGATGTGGCTGAAGGAGCACAGGAAGCGGTCGTCCTCGAGCAGCGGCAGCACCGCGAAGTGCGCCAGCACGCGGCGCTGCACCGCGAACAGCGGCTCGTCGCTGCTACCCGGCTCGTACCGCGCGTGCAGGTGCATGTCGAGCGCGCCGAAGCCCAGCTGCCGCAGCATGGCTGTCGCCACCATGAAGTTGCGCGCGCTCTTGAGCTTTTCGAATAGCTCGGCCGGCAGCGGCTCGCCCGTCTGGTAGTGCCCGCTGATGGACTCGATCGTCGCTGCTCGGGAACACAAGCACGTCTGTGTCAGTCTTACTGCATTTAGTCACATGCCATAGCCATAGCATCGCACACTCACCCTGGTCGTAGCAAAAGTTTTCCATCATCTGCGACGGCAGCTCCACGGCGTCCCACTCGACACCGTTGATGCCGGCCACGTCGCCGAACGGTACGCGCGTCAGCATGTGCTGCAGCCCGTGGCCGAACTCGTGGAACAGCGTCTCCACCTCGCGGAACGTCATGAGGCTCGGTGTGTCGTCGCCCACTGGTGGAGACTGGTTGCAGATGAGGTACGCGACCGGGTTGCGCTTGCCGCCCTGCTCCTTGGGTCCCAGCAGCCGGCTGCGGTCCACGCACGAGTTCATCCACGCCCCGCCGTTCTTCTCGCTTGGGCGCGAATACGGGTCCAGGAAGAAGCTCGCGATGATCTCGCCCTCGTCCGCGTCGCCCTTGATGCTGTTGCGTACGTGGAAGAAGCGCACGTCCGGGTGCCACACCTCCGCCCGCCCGTCGGCGGCCTCGATCGTGACGCCAAACAGGCGCGACATGAGCGAGAACAGACCGTCAAGCACGCGCTCGAGCGGGAAGTACGGCTTGACGTCCTCGTCCGTGAACAGGAATCGCTCCGCCTTGAGCTTCTCCGACCAGTACGCGAGGTCCCAAGGCGCGAGCGCGCCGTCGATCTCCGCGCCGTTGGCCGACGCGAACGCCTCCACCTCGCGCACTTCCTCCCGCGCCATTTCCAGGCACTTCTCGCGCAAGTCCGTGTGCATCTTCTCGACAGCCGCCACACTCGGCGCCATCTTCTGCGACAGGCTCACGTCCGCGTAGGTGTCGAAGCCCAGCAGCAACGCGATCTGCTTGCGCACGCTCAGCAACTCCTCGATGATGCCCTCGTTGTTGCGGTCGGAGCTCTTGGCGTCGCTCACGACCTCGTTGCTGCTGGCGCGCGTCGCGTACGCGCGGTACAGCGTCTCGCGCAGCGATCGGTTGGCCGCGTACTTCATGAATTGTACGTACGACGGCGGGTCGAGCGTGATGCGCCACGGCCCGTTCTCGGCCGTCGACTCGGCGATGCCGCCCTCGCGCGCGTTCTGTGCGTTGGTAGGAGGAAAGACAGCGAGCGAGATGGTTAAGCCACGGTCTCCGATCGTCACCACTCGCAACGCCAAACGCTCCGTGATCATACCTGGGAGAAGAACTGGAGCAGCGACGGCGGGAGGCCTTCGAGCTCCTTCTTGTCCGTGACCACGAGCGCGTACGCCTTGGTCGCGTCCAGCAGATTGGACGCAAACTTGGTGCTCTGCAAACGTGAGGAGCACAACAGTCGGACGTGAGCACCGCCATCATTATCATAATCCCTTGCGCGTTTCACATCAACGAGCCAACGTACGAGCTCAGCAGCGCGCAGCTTGAGCTTGTTGAACGTCTCCTTCTTCTCGCCCTCGAGCCCGACGCCGCTGAGCGAGGCGCTGCGCAGGCTCAGCTCGACCACGCGCTGCTGCGCGAGCGAGAGCGCGTCCCACTGCGCGCCGTCGTTGCGCACGGCCTGCAGTGCGTCGAAGAGCGTCTTGCTCTGCGCCGCCTCGGTGAAGGTCTCGATCACGAGCTGCTGCAGCGCGTCGTGCACCTGACGCAGCTCCTCCGTGTTGCGCACGCTCATGAGGTGGCCCACGACGCCCCAGACGCGCGCGAGCGGGTCGCTCTGCAGCTCCAGCGGGTCGACCACGTCCTCCCAGTGCACAGGCTGCTGCTTCTCCATGGCCGCGGCCAGCGACTGCTCAAGCGCGCGCAGGTCGCGCGTGTAGTCGGCCGCGGCCTCGCGCACGGCCGGCGCGATGTGCTTGATCTGCAGCCGCTCGAACGGCGGCAGCGTGCGCGCGCGGACGCATTCTAGCAGCGGGTTCTCATCGTCAAAGGCGGAGGACGAGGACGACAGCCAGCGGGGGGACAGCAGCGACGCCGGGCGCGCGGCCGACAGCGAACGAGAGGCGCGCAGGTGCGCGGCCGAGCGACGCGCGAGCAGCATCATGGTGGTCGCAAGTGCTCGGGGTCGGACTCTTGATGTGCTCATGCGGCTTTGGTTGACACTGGCAGCTACGTTTAGAGCGCCGTGATTGGTTGAAAAGTGGATTTTGCATTTTGGCCAATGGGAGAAACTGTTGGTGGATACGACACCATTCTTGTGTGAGCCACGCTAAATTATGTCATCGTACTTTAGGTAGGGACCTTCTGTATACGCGACTGTCGACTTTGCTAGGATGGCGTTGGATCATAATCCAGAAGACTGGGCTGTCGATTTTGGTCGTCGCGCGCCATTTTTCCGCAAGGTCACCACCGAGCCCTCCCGCTCTTCCGCGCGAGCAGCTGGCAGTCGTCTGTGCCGCCCGCGTCATACTCGCCCCAAGTCACTCACGCGTCTGGCGGGTGCTTTGACTTCCTCATCCCGCAGTCGCGTAGACAGTTGGCTCGGGCGAAAGCTCCCTCGCCATGAAAGGGAAAGGGAGGGGCGACGTCCCAACATCCAGTGCGACGACAGCCCGCGAATTAACGCCCGCGTCCCCATATTAAGCGGCAACCGTCTCCCCCGACACTAGTCAGTCGCGCATTTCGCCCTTTCTCGAACAGTGAACGCCCGCTTTCCCCCGTGTGCGCGTGCGTCCTTTTCCCCTACATCCTAGCAGTAAACCCGTGCGATGAGGCTCTCGGCGGCGACGACGACGCTGGCGCTGGCCGCGCACTCGGCGGCCGCGTACTCGTTCTCGGACTCGATGGCGACGGCCGTGCCGTCCGCGTCGTCTAGCGGCAGCTCGGCGAGCGGCAGCGCGCTGTCCGCGAACGAGGAGGAGCGCATCTACGGCGGCTCGGAGGCCGACGCGTCGCTGTACCCGTACATCGTGAGTCTGCGCACGAGCGCCGGTGGCGAGACGTACTGCGGCGGCGCGCTGGTGTCGAGCGAGTACGTGGTCACAGCCGCGCACTGCGTCAAGGACGCCGACATGTACGCGTCCATCGGGTCGCGCTACGGCTCGGGCACGGCCGAGGGCGAGCAGATCAAGGTCGCGCAGGGTTACGTGCACCCGGACTACAACCAGTCGGCGCACCTGTACGACATCGGCATGCTCAAGCTCGAGACGGCGTCGACCTACGACCCCATCGAGCTGTGCGCCGCCGATGGGTCCGATAACGAGGTCGACACAGTCGCCGTTGTGCGCGGCTGGGGGCTCACGGAGAACGGCAGCGAGGCCGCCACGCTCATGGAGGTCAACGTGCGCGTCGTGTCGAACGCCGACTGCAACAAGGACTACAGCGGCCGCATCACGGAGGGCATGCTGTGCGCGGGCGAGGGCGACGGCAAGGACTCGTGCAACGGCGACTCGGGCGGCCCGCTCATGGAGAACGACAAGCTCATCGGCCTGGTCAGCTGGGGCGGCGTCTGCGGCGAGGCCGCCGGCGTCTACACGCGCGTGACGTACGTGCTGGACTACATTAATGGGTTCATCGGCGGCAACAACACGAGCAGCGGCAGCAGCAGCAGCGCCGCGGTCGATACCGTCACGACGGCGCCGACCACCACGACAGCTGCTCCTGTGGCTACAACGGCCGCTCCTGTGGCTACGACGGCTGCTCCTGTGGCTACGACGGCTGCCCCGGTCGCCACCACCGCAGCGCCTTCGAGCGAGGCTTCGGACAGTGGCAACGAGTCGGTCACGCAGACTACGACGACGACCACCGACGCTCCGTCTACCACTGCTCCGGTCGCCACCACCGCAGTGCCTTCGAGCGAGGTTTCGGACAGTGGCAGCGAGTCGGTCACGCAGACCACGACTGAGACTACCGTTGCCCCGTCGACCACTGCTCCTGCCACCGCTGCGCCTGCTACCACGGCCCCCGCTGCGATGACTGCTGCGCCGGTGGCGACAACTGCTGCGCCGGTGGCAACAACTGCCGCTCCCACTACTTCTACCACGACCACCAAATCGGGCAAGGGCTGCGCCGTGTACCGCCATCGTCGGCTGCAGTCGCTGAACGAGGAGGAGATCGAAGAAGAGGAGGAAGAGGCCGAAGAGGCCGTGGAGGCTGCCAAGGAGAAGGAGGAAGAGGCCGAGGAAGACCTGGCCGAAGCCGAGGCGACGGGCAACGAGGAAGAGAAGGAGGACGCCGCTGCTGCCGAGAAGGCCGCGAAGAAGGAGCTGGAGGAGGCCGAGGAGGAGGAGGAAGAGCTCGAGGAGGAGGAAGAGGAGGAGAAGGAAGTCGAGGGGAAGGCGACGGTCGTCAAGGATGATGATGACGACACCACCGAGGAGGAAGAGGCGGTGGGCAGCGCCGAAGCGGAAGAGGCCAACGAGGAGGAAGATGAGGAAGACGAGCGGAAGGAGGCGCGCGCGTTGAAGTCGAAGACCGAGGCCGAGATTGAAGAGGAGGAAGAGGAAGCTGACGAGGCTGTAGAAGCGGCCGAGGAGAAGGACGAGGACGCCGCTGAGGAGATCGCCGAGGGCGAGGCTAACAACGACGAGGAAGAGATTGAAGAAGGCGAGGAGCTTGAGAAAGCGGCCGAAGAAGAGCTGATCGAGGCTCAGGAGAAGGGCGAGGAGATCGTGGACGAGCAGGAAGCGATCAACATCAAGGAGCAGGAGGCGGCCATGAGCGCGGAGGCCGAGGAGGAGCAGGCTGCTAAGGAAGAAGTGGCGGCCGAGGAGGTGAGTGAGGAGGACGAAGGCGAGGACGGCGAAGACGACGACGATGACGAGGAGGAGGAGAAGAAGACGAAGTAAGCCTGGCTGTCCGTGGGTGTGGTGTGGTGTACGTAAGTGTGCGTGCTGCTGTATTGTAGGCGAGGGGGCGCGAGTGTAGCTGGTTGATGCGGTCTTGACTCGTCGCTCGTTGTTCCTAAAGTAAATAGACTCAGCGCTCGGTTGCGACGTGGACTCGACTCGACTCGGTCCCTGCAGGTGTGACGGTCCCTCTCTGTTGTGGTTGATCTGTATGCCTCCAGTCGGTCGTTATCTTTGGACGCAGCCCGTGGCTCTTGGCGCGCCGAGTGGCTCTTGGCGCCTCTGCTGTCCCTCAATCGTTCTCTCCCCCGGCCCATTGACAGCGCCAACAGCCTCATCGAGACCGCCAAGGCGCCATGTCGGTGGACGCGGCCGTGCGGCATGTCTTCGGCCACGCGGCGGGGGTGGGCAGACCGCCACTGCAGCTCGCGGACGAGAACACGCTCGCGCTCGTCGCGGGCCACGCGCTGCTCTTCACGTCCACGGTCTCCCACGCGCAACATCTGCTAGTCCGCCCGCGCCCGCGGCAGCTCACGGCCTTCGACTGCAACTGGCGCACGCGCGTTATCGCCGTGGCCGCGCGTGAACCCCGAGCCGACATCGTGTTCTACTCGTTCCCTGACAAGAAGCCGCGCGGGCGGCTGAGCTCGCTCTCGACCGCCAGCGGAGTGCCAGCGTTCGAGTACTCTCATATCAAGTTCTCTCGCTGTGGGAAGCGCCTCGTGAGCCTCTCGCCGGCTCTTGCGCCCGAGGAGAACGCGTCTGGCAGCAGCAGCGCAAGGCAAGGAATGGGAATGGCCAGTCCCAGCAAGGCCAAGGCCGCGACGGGTTCGATCGAGGACGCTTCCTCACCGGATGCGACGATGGTAGTGGACCCTGAGCAGCTCAAGCCACGGCAAACGCTGTGCATTTGGGACACCGACCAGCTCGCCCCAGTGGCTGGATGTGAGCGTGGCGTCGTCGACATTGACGCCGCGTTCGTGTCGTTCGACCCGAGCAACATGGACCAGCTTGTCGTTGGCGGCGACGACGGACTGCAGGTCTGGAAGCTCTACCCGATCGAGCGCGGCGCCAGCATCCTACGCGCTATGCCTGTCAAACTGCTCGCCAGTAACAGTGTGTCGTCAACAGCCGACTCAGAAGAGCTCGAGGAGAAGCGCACGCAGTTCGTGTGCCACGCGTGGAAGCCGCAAGGCCGCTTGCTAGTCTCCAACAAAGCGGGCGAGCTCCTTGTGGTGGACGCTGGAGCCTCGGCCGTCGAGAGACAGCTTCCACTGGCTATGCGCGCTGATCGGTGCGTCATCACGGGCGTCGTGGCGACGACCGAGACGATCGTGGTGCTGTACGCTGACGGCGCGATCTCCTGGCTGAGTAACAGCGGCGACGAGCTGCTTCAGACGGCCACACTGCCTGGAGCTGGCAGTATAGTGGACGCACCAAGTGCTTCCGCTAACAACAACAACATCAGCCACGAGGCGAGTCAGTTGGCCAGTTTTGTGACTGCAGTCGCGCCTGCACCCTCGTACTCCAAGGTGTTCGTAGCGACTCGTGACGGACAGATCTTCGAGGTCAAGACGAGCGTGGAACAGGACGACGAGGACGAGGATGGTGGCGTCGGTGACGCGATGCAGTCGTCACCCACCGCATCGGGCGACTCGCTACTGGTCACGCCGTGGAGCAAGGCTCCAACGGGCGCTGTGTGCGCAAGCGCAGCTCTCACACCCTTCGGTGGGACGCTCGCGGGCGGAGACGCGGTGCTCGCGACGGGCGGCGTCAGCGGGGAGCTCGTGCTGTGGAGTCTTGCGTCTTGTCGTCTCGTGGCGATGACCGATGTCGCCGCGCTCTTCGCCACTTCGCTGCTCGATAAGGACGCAAGTGCCAGCACATCAACCGGCTCGAGCACTGGGAGCTCCGACGAGGTGGTGCCGATAGTCATCACAGCGCTCGCGGCGCGCGCCGCCGACCCGATCCTGGTTATAGGCGACAACTCTGGCCGCCTGCGTGCGCTGTGTGTCGCCAAGGTCATCGGTGGCGGCAGCAGCAACAACGACAGCATGAGTTCCATCATGGACTCAGGGTCTAGCGGACTGCTGGAACTGCTGCCTCTCCACTCGGTACAACTCGCAGGCGTCTCGGCGCCGATCGACTTGCTGGAGCTGCACCCAACGCAGCCTGTGCTCCTCGCGGCATCAACACGTGACCGCATGGTGTTTCTCTTGTCCATGGACCACGAAAAGCACTTCCAGGTGCTTGCATACCTCGAGCTGGAGTCTCAAGATGAGAATGTCGTTGATGTGCACTGGAGTGTGCCAGCGCACATGCCGAACGCCCTCACCGTCTCGTGCTTCTCGTCCAAGGGGCTCTTCCTAGTTGCTCGGTACCAGCCAAACACCTCAGCTCCTGGAGCCAGCCCCGGCAATGCGGTGCCCGTTCAACTACGCGGCAAGATCGTCGCGTTCGGAGAGGAAGTGCTGACGCAGTGCGCGAGCCTGCGGCTGCTCTCAAGCGCGCCCATGAGCATGATGCTTGCGGCCGCGCCAGCGCACGGGGACCTCGTGCTCATGAAGTACCCCGAGATCGTGCTGGATCCGACGGAGAAGATCAGCATCCAGTCCAAGGTGATCGACAAGGACGCGCACGACGGAGGCATCTCGGCGATCGCGCACTTCCCGCGCATGCTGCCCAACGGTGCCGAGCTCGTGGCTACTGCTGGGACCGACGGCGTGCTCACGCTCTGGTTCCTGTCGTTCGGTGGGGCGTCCAACGGCAGCAATGAGGCTTCCACGGCTGCTACAACCGCTGGTCCAGGGCGCGAGTGGCAGCTCGAGGACGTCCTAGCGGCCAAGAAGCGCTCGATCGTCGCGCACGCGGGGTCGGTGACGTCGTTGCAGTTCCTGACCGTGGGCGAAGACGGCGGCGGCATCTTGCTCGTGTCCACTGGCGCCGACGGCCACGTGTTTGTGCTCGACGTGCGTCTCCACTTCGGCTCCCTCGCGTCCTCTGGATCGGAGACTGCCGCTGCGTCGGCGTCAACCTGGACGCCCTCGCAAGGAGACGGCGGCTCAGATGGAGCCGACAACAGTAATCAGCAGCACATGAGTCCTCTCTACATGAACGTGGCGGCGTTCGCCAAATACGAGTCTGTCTTCCAGCCCGAGGCCGAGCTGGGGCGCGTGCCGCTGCTCGAACAGATGCGCGAGGGCGAGGCGCAGAAGGTTCGCGAGCGCAGTGATCCCCGCAAGGACGACACGCGCGCGCGGCTCCGCGAGCTCAGTAGCAAGCTCAAGTTCCTGCTGGCCGAGAACGACAAGCTGCCGGAGGACGAGCGCCTCGAACGCGACGAGTTCGTGCTCAACGTCGAGTGGCGCGAGCAGCTGCTGCGGGCGCATCGCTTGCGGGCCGACAAGGTGCGCGAGGGCGTCGAGCGCGACCTGGCGCGCATGGCCGTCGCGCGCTCGCGGATGAAGACCGAGTTCTGGGACTCGCATGAGGAGCACGGCGTGCAGCTGGACGGGCTGTTCCCTGGGCAGGGGCAACCGGCAGGAGGACCGACCAAGCCGCCGCCGGCCGTATTCAACTTTCCCATGCGCAAGCTGTCGCGGAAGGAGCAGCTGCGCGGCAAGCAGATCGAACTGCTGCGGCTCGTGGAGCTCGCCCACCACCGACAGGAGGCCAAGGATCGCCCGAGCACGAGCGGCGGCCATCGAGCGGCGGGGTACGTGGACCGGTTCAAGCAGACGCTGCCGCCGACGATCGACTGGATGCTGGACGCCGGCCGCCACCACCCGTCGCTCTGGAACGAATCGGCGCCTCCGCAGCAGCAATCGCCTCCAGCTGACGGCAACGCGGCCGCTGCATCTACCCCCGGCACGATGGCTATGATTCCTCAGCTACCAGCTGACTACAACGCCGTCACGCCGCTCCAGCTCGTCTATCATCCAGCCGCGGCGCGCTCGTCGCGGCAACAGCGCGCGCAGATCTGGCTGCTCAAGGCGTGCGTGCGGGAGCTGGCGGTGGGCTTCAACGCCGAGTTCGCAGCCACCTCGAGGCTCAAGACAGCCAAGATGGACGAGGTGGAGGCCAAGAACGGGCGCATACATGAGATCCTGTCCGAGCTGGCCTACATCAGCAGCATCAGTCCCTCCACCGCTACTTCAGCTGCTGCTGCCAACGATCAGAGCTCTGCGCCGCCGCCGAAGCCGTCGTGGGCTCCCCACGAAGTGGCCGCGTCGATCCTCGAGGTCTCGCTCGAGGAGATGACGCACATGCCGTACGAGACGGAGGCGGTGCGGCAGCAACGCGCCAAGGAGCGCGAGGAAGCTCGTGCTCTTGAGGCCCAGCGAGCGCAAGACGACGCGGCCGGACGCGCGCTACGGGACATGATGGACGGCACGCTGGAGGTCAAGAAGGACCATCCGTTCGCGGCCGTGTCGGCGGCCATCCTGGCGGCGGGGGCGGGCGCCAAGGAGCCGTGGATGCTGGAGCTCGCGCCGGAGGACATGACGCCAGAGCAGCGGCAGCAGGTTGCGCAGCTCGAGGCCGCGCAGGCCAAGCTGCGCGAAGAGCAGGACAAGTACCGCAAGGGGCTCGACCTGGAGCTCAAGAAGCTGCGCGTGGACGTGACTGAGATCTCCCGCGCCTTCGACGACAAGCTGCGCGCGCTGCACACCAAGTACTTGGGCACGCGGCGCCGCGCGCTGACGCAGCAGCTGTACGAGCTGCGGCTGGGCGAGCACTTGATGGTGCGTGAGAGATTGGAGAATGAGGCGAAGGAGGCCGAGAGAGAAGTGCGCGAGCGTACGCAGGAGGTGGAGGCTGCCCAGAAGGACGCGGACCTGTTCTCTGCCCGGCTCGAGCGTACCAAGGACGAATGGCACCGTGCGAGCGACGAGGACCGAGCACTGGAGCGCGGGTTCGCTCGAGACCTCGAGGAGCTCGTAGCGAACAGCGCCAGCGCGACAACTGTGCCGCCCGTGATCGACCACGATATGATGAAGCACCTGCTGGAGCTGTTCCGCAAGCGCAAGCCGGACGATCTGGTGCCTGGGGGCGGCGCGAGCGGCAGCAATAACACTTCGACCAAGGGCATCGGAGCGCGCGGCAAGAGCTCGCAGCACCTCACGGCCAAGCAGCGAATGCTCGCGGAGGGCGGAGGGCCGGGGATGACGTCGTCAAGAGCGCTGGGGGCGTCCGGCGTGCCGCAGCAGTCGATCATGGGGCGCGGCGCCAGCATCCGCGACGAGGACGAGTCGCTGCCGAACCTCGATCCGTTCCAGAACGTGGCGACGGACGAGAGCGCGTCGTCGTTCTCGTCCTCATCCTTGTTGTCAACGCCCTCAGCGTCCCACGTGACGCCGCTCGACTATGAGACGGACCGGCCGGAGGGCGTGCTACTGGAGGACCGCGTGTGGCGCGCGCTCAACTCGCTGCGGTCGCGCAAGATCCTGGCCGAGCGCGCGGCGCGAGACAAGGCCGACGCGCTGGCTCGTGCGCGTGTCACGGGCGACGAGCTACGTCAGTGGCTGACGCTGCGTCAGTCGGAGCTGCTGGCAGCCCACTTGCGGCTTGGACAGCTGCGTGACAGGCTGGCGCGACTGGCGACCAACACGCCGCTGCTGGTGCTTGTCAAACAGGGTCAGGACGAGTCGACCAGCTTTGCAACAATGAACAGCGGCAGCGACGCGGTCGATGGGGGCGAGGACGCGCTGCTGGTCGCGCGCGCCAAGGTGGAGGCGCTGAACGACGTCATCCGGCTGCACGGGCAGGAGCAGGTGGGCGTGCTGGGCAAGATCAAGGACTTCCGTAAGAGCATCAACGTCATGGAGTGGGAGCACGCACTGCTGGCGCTGCAGGCGCGCGACGCCGACGAGCGCTACACGGACCTGCAGCTGCTGCGCGTCACGCGCGAGCTGCAGGAGCTCTTCCAGCACGGCGGCGACTCGGCCCGGCGCCACGCGCGTGAGGCCGCGCTGCTCGAGGCCAAGCTCACGCACCTGGGCCAGCACCGCGCGCGCGCGGCCGGCAAGCGCGGCGAGAAGCGCGCAGCGCTGGTACAGCAGCTGCGCGAGCGAGAACGCGAGAACCGCGCCTTCCGCGAGCAGACGCGCGCGCTCGAGACGCAGGTGCAGATCCGCGAGGAGATCTGCGCCAGTCGGCGGCGCCACCAGCGTCGCCCCGGCCACAGAGAAGACGGCGACGCAGAGCTGGGCGGCGCCGGCTCTGGCGCCCACGGCGCGCGGCTCAAGGCGATCGCCGTGCGCCGCAAGCTCGTGGACCTGGCGCGCGCGCAGACCGAGGAGATCGAGTTCCTGCGCCTCGAGCTCGACAAGATGCGCCGCCGCACGTTCCCGAGCTTCGCGCAGCAGCAGGCGCGCGGAGCCGTGGACTGAGGTAGAAGCAAGGAGAGGTAAAACCCGACGATGCGTTGATGCATAGACTCTATTCACTCACCGTTCGGTCCCTACGCTCTTCTTCCGCTTGATGATGTTGCTGTCTTACCTTCCTGGTACTCACAGCGACGCCGACGTCTAGACCAGCGCCACCACGGCCGCGGCGTCAATACCGATGGACCCTCGGTCCTCAGCATTCCGCGCCGACCGCAGCGCCGGAAGCGACGCCATCAGCGCGCTGGCGGTCTCCAGCACGCGCTTGGCGCGTGCAAGGCGGCCTGGCGTCACCTGTGCCGCGCCCTCCGCGCCGCTGGACACCGGAGCGTTCCGCACCACGAGTGCCGCGGCGCCGTCCAGCAGCCTCGCCCACCGCGGCAGGCGACGCGCGTCAAACTCGGCGTGTTGCACCAACGTCAGAGCGGCGCCGCCTTGCTCGCGGCCGCTAACGCCGAACAGCGTCTCAGCCAGCGCCAGCGCCTGCTCCTCGTCTTGGTTGTGCGCTTCGGAAGGCGGCATGGAGGCGCTGGTAACGCCGAGGACCGCGAGCTCGAGCGCTGCGAGCGGCAGCGACAGCGCGAACGCGCCGACAGCCTGCGAACAAAACAGCACAACGCGATCAGGCTGCTGAAGGGGAGAACTATAATAATGAAATCCGAGTCGTACCGCTTGCGAAACACCCGCAAGCGCGCGCTCGAGTTGTGCACGCTGGCCCACCCACAGCGAACGAGCGCGCGGCGAGCGGCGCAGCGCCTCGACGGCAACGTGCGCAGCAGTCAGTGCGTTCGCCGCCTGCCGCGCCGCCGCCAGCTTCCACGCGCTGCCCAAGTCCGTCCACTCCGTCTCCTGTTGTTGTCAGTCCCACAAGCAGTAAGCTAGTCAAGCAGATCGTCCTGAAGACGCACCAAACAACCAGATCGTACCTCAATGAGCCGGCGCAGCAGCGCCATCAGCAGAAGCAATACCGATACAGCGGAGGAGGAGGCGGATGCCGACAGCGACGACTCGGACGCGAGCAGGGGAACCACGACGCGCGCGAACTGCGCTCCGACCCACTCGAGTCCCGCGCACTTGGTCACGAGCAGCGCGCGGCCAGCGGGGGCTTGCGCGACGGCCAGCAGCACCTGCAGCACGAGCGTCTGCGTGTGCTCGTCCGCGAGCGCGGGCGTCGCGAAAAAGCTCAGCAGCAGCGAGAGCGCGTGGCGGCGCGTCAGCAGCTGCACGTCCTGGTCTTCGCGCACGCCGCGGCGCAGCGAGTGCAGCAGCCACGCACGCTCCTGCTTGTACTGCTGCGCCGACGACCCGGTCGAGGACACGCGGCTGTTGAAGAGCGCGTAGAACATGGGCACGTCAAGCAGGTCGAGCGCCGGACGCGCCAGGAAGAAGGCGTTCACGGGTGGGTACATGGCGTGCGCGGGGCGGCTCAGGATCGAGATGGCGTCGTTCAGGAAGACCGTGATCACCGACGGCGCGCGCTGCAGCGGCGACTCGAGTGCGTTGCGGAACGCGTCCAGCAGCAGGTGGATCTGCCGCCCCGCCTTGAACGTGTCGTTGCCGCTGGCGGTCGACTCGGCGGCCAGGCTCTCGTGCAGGTGCGCCAGGATGGCATACGCGTACTCCCGCACGCGTTCGTCGCACGAAGACGTCGCGCGGAGAGCCACGCCGAGCAAACCGGTCTGCACGAGTGCATCTTCCGCCAGTGCCGACGCTGCCACAAAGTGCGCCAGCATCGGGAACAGGTAGGCGGGGTCGTATGCCGGCGCCGCTTCCCCCTGTGTCTCCTCCACACCGCCCTTGTCATTTTCCGTTACGACAGCAGGCGCACTGACCCAGCTCAGCATCACCTCGTCGCTGGCGCCGTCCAAGGCACGGTCAAGAGGGAAGTGCTCGACCGTGGCGCGGACGCGGGACACCTCCAGGCCTCCGCTCACGATCCACTGCGCGTCCTCCACGAGGTCAGCGCGAGTGGTCGAGAGCGACGAAGCGGACGACGAAGGTGCGGACGATGCGCCGAAGCGGAACCCGACGCACGCGAGCGACAAGTCGGGCAGCTGCTGCCGCTCAAACCTGGCGAGAAGCGCGCGTACACTCCGGTCGAACGGCGAAAGAGACATGCTGTAGGCGCCAAGAAGCTGCGAGAACAACGACGCCTGGTACACGCCACTGCGCTCGACTAGTCCGGCGAGCACGCGCACTAGCGTCACCCGCGCGCTCATGTTCGGCGCCGAGTCGTCCTGGAGACTCGGCAAGAAGCACGCGTGGCCTGTGATCGCGAACAAGTGCGCGGCAAAGTCGTACGACGGCGTCTCCGACGAGGCCGCTGCCAGCCGCAGAAGGACACTCGACAGCACCACAAGGCACTGGAAGACTTGGCGGTCGTCGCTCGACTTGATGGACGCCGCCGCATCACTAAACACCGACTGGAGTTCCTTCAGCACTGCCGGCGCGTTTAGCAGACGTGTGTGCGTCAAAAACTGCTCCACGATAAGTCCAACAGCGTCACAGCTCTCAACCGCAGCGGCCTTGTCATCCGAGTCTGAAAGCGCGAGCGCCGCGCTGCGAGTCAAGAAGCCCACAAGCTTCGCGGCAACGGCAGCTTCGCCCTTCTGTTGGGGTGAGGACGTAGCAGCTGAGTCGCTGGTGACTCTGGTGCTCTCACACCAGCTCCTCGCCAGCACCAAGACGCAGTAGAGCTGCGCACGCGTTAGCATCACGCCCTTGGGGTGTTTCTTCATGAGCTTCTCAAAGATATACGTCAGCACGTCGACCGATGCCCGCCGGTCGCGCTCACTGATGTCCGAGAGAGAGAGCTCAGAAGAGATCCAATGCCGGAGCAGCGCCACTCTGTAGCTCACAGCACGAGAGTCAAGCTCCTGTTGGCTCTGATGGAACAAAAGTGCCTCCGCAGCTTGTGGGACCAGTGAACGCACCACGTATCCGCGAAGATCAGCGGTCCGAACGCGGCCGAACACGTCAAACACGCTCGTCACGACTGCACAGGACACGCGCCCGTCCTTCGTCTGCTGCAGCCGCGCAAACACGTGCGACTCCAGTTTCTCGGCAAAAGCTGCGATCCCACCGTCGATCTCGCTGATCGGCAGCGCTCGCACCACTCGCCGCAGCATTTGTGGTGCCGACACAGCTCCCGCCGAGTCAGGATCACTCGTGAGTGCCAGCAGCAGCGTCGCTTCTTCGATGACAGCCGGCACGATCGTCGCGTCAATGACACTCCGGACGTCTGCACTGCCGGCATCAATGCCGCCCAGATGACCCAGCAGCTCGAGCCCAGATCCAAGCACCTCGACTACCTCGACCTTGCTGCCTCCGTCGACAGAGACAACACAAGTTGTCAGGAACCGCCAGAGATTGCGGACCAGCGCCGACTTCACCGTCGACGGCTCGGACGCGTCATTGTTACTGCTCGCGCTGGACAGGTACCGGATCGTGTGCGCGAGAAGTGCGCGGTGGGCTGGTAAACCCTGCAACGTCACAGTATTGGCGTGACGCCGACGTCGTCGACGGTGCTGATGGACAAGCAGGCTGTCGAGAACCGTGAGCAGCGACGTCTTGCAGGAGCACGCATCGAGCGCACCGACAGCCAGCAGCGGAACAATCGCCGATCGCAGCACCAGCTTGCTAGCGTCGGTGGTGTTCGTCGAGTTCCAGGCAATCGGCGCGAATTTGGCAGCAATCAAACGAGCAGCGACGAGCTGCCGCCACACGAAGTTGCAGACGCCACCGCTGGAAGTAGTGGCGCTCGAGTACTGTACAAGTAGACGCTCAAGCTTGGAGACTCTCCTCCTCGCGGCCGAGGTGCTGGTCGCGCTGTCCGCCACCGACGCCATCACGTAAGTCAGCAGCAGGTGGAGCAATTCGCAGAGCGATTTGTACGCCTGCGTCGCGTCATCTCCGCTCTGGCTGTCGCGATTCAGGAGCATGTTGAAGAAGAAGAAGAGCTGATCGCACATGTGCAGCGCATCGCCAACCTCCAACGAGCCGTCATGGGAGTGCACGCGCTGCTTGACCACATTCACTAGGTTCAAGACTGCTGAGGACAGCGACGCGTCGTTGCTAGAGCCGTGGCTCAACCGATACAGCAAATGCTGGAGAGTGATAGCTGGCGAGAGCGTTCGGACAAACGAGTGCGCTGCAATACCAACACTCTCGCTAGCCTTTTTGCCCTTCTTCTTCGCCGCGCCAGACGAGCCCGCGGCTAGGATCGGCATCAAGTCGGCGTCAGCGCGAGCGAGCAAGTAGTGGTGGCACATGTCGAAGGATCCAGTGAGCTGTACGCAGCTGCTGGTGATGACCTCCCACTGCGATCCAAAAGCGGCAGGCGGTAAGGATGCGAGCTGCTCGCGCAGCGTGCCAACACTTGCCACCTTCTTCCACACGAGACTGTCCTCCGAAGTGCTGGTCTTGCCCACCTTTGCTTTCTTCTTGCTGCTGTTCGACGCCTTGTCGTCGTTTGCGAGAATCAGGGCGAGCTGGGACTTGCAGTGCAGCTTCAGCCACGTGTATGCATCTTCTGCTTCGTTTCCGTCGGCCTCCAACCCATGCGCGTTGCCCGTGCGCTTGCGCTTCCTGCTTGTCGACTTACTCTCAACTTCTCCATTGTCAGAAACGTCTTCGGCGCTTGGCTCATGCGTCACACCGGTGACATCGCTCGCGATTAAAAGAGCGAGTGGGTGAGCGTCCGGGCCGGTGCTGTACAGCACCGACAGCAGCACACGCACAGCGAAGAGGACGACTGTCGCGTCGCGTCGGTAGGTGGCCCGCCATCCGGAGTCCTCTGCGCTCTTGGGCGCGTTCAGGAACGCAACGAGCGAGATCATGATGGGGCTCGTGGCCATGGTCCCACCTCGGACGCCTTCTTTCGTCGACTTGCTCGTGCTCTGTAGGTGGGAGTGGTACAAAGCGACACTCGCAAACGGGTCCGACGACACCGACTGCACGAGCTCCTCAACGAACTGAGCGCACGATCGGCCTCCTTGGTGCAGACTTTGCAGCAAAAAGGCGATCTCTTCATTGTCGTCATTGTTGGAGGCTTCATCGCTGTCGCTATGGCTCTCATCGTAACGACGGTTGCGGCCGAAGACACCTGAAACCAGCAGAACGCGTGTGATCACCTTGTCGCAGAGTTGCTGAATAGCGAGGCTCGGCGTGTTTACGTCAAGCAGCAGCAGTTGAAGCAGCTTCGAAGGTCCAGCGGCGCCAGAACCGCCCCGCTGGAGCAGGAAAGAGAGGCGCTTGATGTCGACCACGAGCAGGAACCGCAGGATCTCGGCGACGATCATACTCTGCAGCGATGGTTTCGCTTGATCGTCCTTCCCGTTGCTGCCGTCGAAGAACTGCCACGTCAGGAGCTTGGTGAAGTCCAGCTTCACCTCGCGCATCGTCTGGGGGAAGCACTCAATGTACAGGCGGAAGACCGACAGAGCGCGGACGTAAATCAGCCCGGCTGCTTGCTGCGATGACGTCGTAGAAGTCGTCACAGCGCCGCAGAGCTTCAGCAGCAGCGACACGAGCGCCTCGGGGCTCGGCAGGAGGAAGCGCAGCTCGCTCTCCAGCTCTGAGTGAGTGTGCCGCGACGTGGGCTTCAAACTAGTCACGACAAATTCAAAGCGATGCAGGATGGACTCCATGATGCCTAGCGTCGAGTAGACAACAAGGTCGTTCGCATGCTGGATGCCGCGCGACAGCTCCTTTCTGTAATTGCACGGCGCAATCAGTCGCGCGGCGAGGAGTTGTGGCGAGCACCACGACGTTCTGCAGCCGTCCGTCTCGTTGGCGTTGGACTCGTCCAAGCTGTCGTCGGTGAGGACACTAGCGGCAATCGAGCACGACAGCAGCTTCTGCAACAGTGACGCGACGCAGAACCAGCGGTACGCTGGGCGAGGTTCTAACGGGATCGACAGCGCGGCCAGGTAATCTGCAATCAGCGACGGGTACTTGGTCATGAACTTCGTGGCGATGCCTAGCGCCGCAGGGCTGCGCAGAAGCTCATTGACGCCAATAGCAGCGATGGTGCTCTTGATCGTCTTGACGGCAAGCGACTGCTCAAATGACAACGTGCCTTGGCTGTTCGGGGTCGCTGTCGCAGACGGCTTGACCAGGAACACTCGGAAAGCGTCCGTTGCTGGACAGACTTCGTAGAGCGCGTCACCACCAAAGAAGAGCGTGTCCAGCATCTGCGCTGTCCGCTCAGCGACCTGGCTCTCGTCCGATTGGAGCAACGGCAGCAACTGCAGGATGTTCGCGCCGCTCCACACAGCCGTCTTGGCTCGGTGGTCCAGGCTCTTGTTGCGCAGCACAAGCTCCTCCAGCTTGTCGAAGATGAGCGCCAGCAGCTCCGCCGAGTCACTGTCGATGCTCTTGAATAGAGACACCGTCAGCCCTCCTTCCTTCAAGGCAAACCGGTGCACACTCTTGTCTGGGCACGCCGCCAGCTCGAGCACGAGGCGGACGTACGCCTCTCGGATCTGGAACGACGGCTTCTGCGGCCCCACAACTTCTTCGTCGGACTCCTCCTCATTTTCATCATCGCCGACCAGGGTGACTGGCTCGGGCTTCTTAAAGCGGCGCGTGGCCATTTTGACAAACGCGGGGCTCTGCACGTTGAAGAGCCGCACGAACTCGCGCGCGACGGCGCCGCTGACGGCCACGAGCGCACGCACGAGCTCCAGCGCGCGGAACTCAATGAGCGGCTTGTCGCTCCACGTCATGACCTTCTCCAGGTGCGCGCTGTGGTCGCGGATCACCTTGAGCGCCAGCGCTTCAGCCGCCGATGCGTCTCGCGCCGCCTGCGCGCGCAGCAGCAGCGCCAGCGCCTCCAGGAAGACCGCGACGCTCTCGCGCTGCTCCCATCGCGTGCCGGCACCCAATGCCTCGGGCCAGCAGTGCATCAGCGGCTCGCATTGCGGGTGGATGGCCAGGAACCGCGCGGTGACCGCCGACGACGAGTCGCGCGACTGCAGAAGCTCCGTGAAGACGCGGAAGGCGGCATCCAGCGGCTGCTTGGGGCGCTCCAGCGCCAGCAGGAATTCACGCATCGCCGCCGCCTGGGTCTCCACCATGATTGCGGCCTGTTGCGACGCACTAAGAGCGCTCACGGACGCGGTCACAGACTCTGGTGGCGTCCAATTGACCCGACGCTCAAGCAATGGCTGCTTGCTGGTTGGGAAGCGCTGGCCAGCGGAAACGGGTACAGAGTACCCTTGAAAGGGTTACGTATGGTTATAGGGTTACCTGACCTTGCGTAACCTATGAGGTTACAACGTACCTACCATTTCGAGTTTCGGTCTAACACAAATCAGTACCATCTAAAACGAGGTACGTTTTAGCAATTCGGCAGCGCCAATCTATTCTATTGAATATGGACGTCGGCAGTGGCGGAGGTGGCGGCGGCGCGTCGGGCCCGCGCGGCGTGCTCGCGGGCTTCGTGTCGACGTCGGTGCTCACTTCTTCGGACGGGGTACGTCTCGCGTCTGTCTCCGCTTCCGTGTCTGCTCTGTGCTCGCTGTGTGCTCACGTGCGTCGGCGCTCCGCCAGCTCTTCGGCGACCATGTGGAGGAGAAGCGCATCTCGGAGGCGCCGGCGCCGCGGCCGGAGGACGCGCCCGACTTCCGCCCACTGTACGAGCGGCTGCAGGAGATGAAGGACAAGAAGGACAGCGAGTGGAAGGAGAAGAACAACCCGTTCGGTGTGGAGACGAATGCGATCGATCGGGTTGAGTCGCGCGCTTTACTGATGAGTCTCTGTGTTGGTTGACGTGGCTCAGCGCCGCCCAAGGCGCTGGACGATGAGGAGATCGCGTTCATCCGCGACCTGGAGGGTCGCAAGGCCGACACGGAGCGCCGCCGCAAGGAGCAGCACGAACAGGACCTCGCCACCTTTCGTACGTCATCCCTGCAGCTATCGTACCCTGCCTACGCTCGAAGCAAGTGCTGACAGGAGTATATGCGTGTATGCGTCGAATGGAGCAGTGCTGGCGCGAGAGACGGCAAAGCCGGCGGCTGACAGCGGCACCGTCGGAGCGGTCGGGCTCATCACTGGCCAGGCGAAGCGCGACGACAAGGCCAAGCCCGTGGGAGCGAAGGCTCCGAGCGTGGTGGTCGTGCGTGCCAAGCGCAAGCCAGGCGAGGAGGCCGCGAAGAAGAAGAAGAGCAAGGTGGCGAAGATGGAGGCGAAAGCGCCGACAGACTCATCAAAGGGCGCCAACAAGACAGACAAGAGCGCCGACAGCGAGGAAAAGACGCAGAAGAAGGCGGGCGCTACGAAAGCGGCGGCGCCAGCGGCTTCGGCGCTTGGACTAGTGGCGTACAGCAGTGATAGCGAATAGCACCGCTGCATGGGGACTCAAACCATCTAAGCACTGTATACCAGCAACACTTGCACCACCTCATCGTGGCCAACACTAACGCTCCCACTAGAATGTAGTGTCCAACCCTCACAGTCCAAGTGTTAGATGGAGACGTCACAGCACGCAGCAGCGATGCTGGTCCAGCCGTGGTTGTGGACCAGCGCTCCGATCGGGCCAACGCTCGCCGTCGCGTTGCTCGTGACTGTAGTGGTGCTTCTACTGCGGTTCGTTTCGGCCTCCAATAATGGTGATGCCGCCCGACGGTCGGCTACAGCCGGCGTCGCTCCGCTTCCATCAGACACAACTTCGTCAAAGTCATCGCTAACATCCCAGTTCAGCGATGTGTACTGCCCATCGACGACTCTGCCACTACTCGGCAACCTCCTCGATATGATCCAGCAGACCGGAACGTTCCACGGTTGGCTGGCCGAGTTGACCCAGCGCTTTGGCGGTCGACCCGTGCGGCTGACAGTGCCCGGCAAGCCCGACCTGCTGGTGTTCTCGACGCCCACACAGTTTGAGACGGTGCAGAAGTACATGCTGGACAACTTCATCAAGGGTCCCAACTCTCACGACTTGCCCTTCGACCTCATGGGCGACGGCATTTTCGCCGTCAACGGAGACAAGTGGAAGCGGCAGCGGCAGATCCTGGTGAGGCTATTCACCGCTCGCTCACTGCGGGATCATATCATGCCCATCATTCGCAAGAACGCGCGCACGCTGCTGTCGATACTGGACCGCGCTGCCGGTGAGAGTGAAGCGAAGGCGCCAACACCGTCGTCATCGGAGGACGTGGATCTGTTTGAGCTGATGCAGCAGCTGACACTCGATACGTTTGTCGAGCTCGCATTCGGCGTTCAGCTCGGAGGTTTGACAAGTACCGAGCAGGTGCAGGACCAGCAGCACTCTTCGGAGGCGGAAGGGCACCAGTTCCAGAGGGCGTTCGACACGGCGCAGTTCCTAGTAGCGAGGCGGTTCGTGACACCCTCGTTCGAGCGGAAGCTCAAGCGCTGGCTTAATGTTGGCTCCGAGCGGCGGCTGCGCGACGCCATGAACGTCGTCAACAAGATGGCGTATGGCTTCATCTTCAAGCGCATCGAGTTCCGACAGCAAACACAGCCCAACGAACCAACAGAAGCAACAACACCTGCCCAACAGAAGCACTTGGTGGACTTGCTGCTCGACGTGGCGGACGTCGACGGACTCGACGTGACGCTGACACAGGTGCGCGATATGGTGGTGAATGCGCTCGTGGCTGGGCGTAACACCACAGCCGAGACGCTCAGCTGGAGCTTCCACCTGCTCCACCAGCACCCACGTGTAGTGGCTGCCCTGCGCGACGAGCTGCGACGCGCCAACCTCCCGGTCGGCAGCAGCCAGAGCGGGTCATACATACCGACTATGGACGACGTCCAGGCGCTGCCGTACCTCGAGGCCACAATGCGTGAGGCCATGCGGTTGTACCCGCCGGCCGCCTTTACAGTCAAGCACTGCATCAAGGACTCGTGGCTACCGACCGACGATAAGGATCTGGATGCGGGCAAAGGGACTTTCGTTCCTGCAGGTACCGACGTCGCCGTATCCGTGTATGCGATGGGCCGATTGCCACGCGTATCGGGACCGGGCGCCGCGCAGTTCCGATCCGAGCGGTTCCTGGACGAGGACACCGGCAAGCTGTTGCCCATGTCTCCGTTCCGGCTCAGCGCTTTGAGCGGCGGTCCGCGCGTGTGCGTCGGGCAGGCGCTGGCGACGCTGCAGGTGAAGCTAGTGCTTGCTGCCGCGGTGTCACGCTTCGATGTCTTCGAACTTCCGGGGCAAGAGGTCACGTACACATCGGGCATCACGCTGCCGATGAAGAACCCGCTGCTTGTGCGCGTCACTCGGTGCCAGTAATGCTCGCTATTTCGTGCATGCTTCCCAAATAATAGTAGGTTCATCGATTATCATCTTAGGTGCATTGGCCTGAAGCGCCTGTCGTGACTGGCGATGAAGTATTTAACACGGGATCCGATGCCTAGTTCATCTATTCACTGGAAGAGCGGTGGCGGTGGTGCTCGCGATTGTTGTCGGCGAGCAGCGGACCCTCCAAGAAGAGGCTGGGCGTTCTGTTTGCGAAGCTGCTGCTGTGCCCCCGGCCGAGGTCGTCGAAGAGGCGGCGACGCGGCGACCAGAACTCTTGCACTTGACGAAGACGAGGACGCCATTGTTCGTGCTGGTTGTCTCCTTGGGCGGTCAGGCGTGCGCATGACGACTGTGCCGCGAACTGCGCCAAGTTGACGGGGCACAGCAGCAGCAGCAGTGGCTGACGCAGTAGACGCAACGGGCCGGCTCGTTTGAGGCTGTGTAGGCGCTGTAGACTGGGACAATCGACCGAGGCTGCTAACCGTCCTCCCTGCGTGAGCTTGCAGCAGCGGCGGAGAGCCTAGGCGCGGTGTCGCAGCGAGCAACGACTGGGAGTGACGCGATTGCGCTGCCATGGAGATGCCTATAGGGGAGGCGAAGGAGAAATTCGAGGGAAGTGAACGGCGCGTCGGAAGGGTGCGGGTGCCAGCAGACCGCAGGGCTGCGTCCAGTGATATCGTGCGCCGCACTGAGAGAGCCCCAATGCCACTGATTGCTGGAACAGCAATTGATGCGGTAGCGGTCCCAACAGAAGCGACCGAGATCTCACTGCTTGACTTGGTGGAACGACTACTGGAGCTCTTGTGCCGCTTGCCTGTCGACGATGATGTTGATGACGACTCTCGCCGCGATTTATCGCTGTGATGGTGCCTGCGCTGCTTTTGACGCAACTGCTGGAGCTCTTGCGGCAGTAGCATCTCCTTGAATGTATCTCCGATCTGTGAATCGTCACGAAGGGTTGATTAAGTCAAGTGTGACCTTGTGCAGCGGCAATATTGACGATGTCGCCATTCTCACCTCGTCGCGTGAGCGCTTCTTGGAGCGCTCTTCCATCAGCACCGACAGAATGCTCTGATTGGCTGCGTCAGCAGACAGCGAGGCGACAATTGAACTCTTGTCTCCCTACTCAGAGTCCGCATAAATCACATCAGGTCAGCTCCAGTTCTACCACACAGTATCATATCCGAGCACGGTGTGCCACTTCCAGAGCGCAATCGTACCTCTAGAGAGGACTGAACCGCCGGTCCTGTTGCCACGACGTTCAGTCCAGGAAGGGTGTCATTGGCGGGTGCATCGGCACTCTCCTCCTCAAGGAACTCGTACGCCTTGAACAAGTACCGCACAAGTTGTGGCAGCGGCTTTTCGAGTCGCGAAGCCAGCACGCCTTCAAGCAGTTCCTGGAACGGCGATCGTCCATCGTCACCGGCGATCGACGCCGGGTTCGCCGCATCCAGCAGCAGCGCAATGCGGTCTAGCAGTCCTCGAATCTCACTCCTCGCCGTCTTCTTGGCGCTCTTGCCCTTGACGCCGCCATAAGTAATCGCGCGAACGACCAGCTCCAGCTGGAGCAGCCCGGCACGCGCGTTCTTGGTCCCCGTTGATTGCGGCTGGGCTTTCGCCTTGGCGGCAGCCGTCACCGCCGACTCCTGTTTGCTCAGCATAGGTCGAAGCGTCCGACCAATGACGGCGAGTCGCTTTCGGAGCACCGACGACTCGATGGTTATCGTTGCCTCTGATGCTTTTGCAGTTGGTGCAGTTGGCGACGACTTCTCTCCATTCGGATGCTCGCTGGCTGCGAGGAGAATGCGGTCCAGAAAGCGCTCGACAGGCGCGGCCATCACGAGCGGCTCGCCCTCCGCCTCTCCGCTGCCACGACCGTCGCCACGACCGTCATCTCCCATCTGCACGGCAGCCAGCGTCTCTTCATACTCGCGGCGCCAATCGATGCGCGAGTCCGACATCCCCTCCGCTTGCTGCATCGTCACTGGAAGTCGCAATTGATGAGCAAAATGCCTGCGCGCCAAAATAACAGAGCTCTCGAGTTACTCTTCTTTTGTCCGACACGAAGTGACGCCTTCCAGTTGATAACCATACCTCGCTGTTTTACTCCAGGTGAGTATCTGATCTGGTTACGCTGTACCCCATAATAGCTCATTTTCACTCGGACAAACAACCACAAAATGGCGGGAACGCCGCCACCGCCACCGCCACTTTTCGAGCTCCATTTCCTCTCCGCGACGCCCGAAACCAGCGATGAGCGATCCCGAGAACCAGCAGCAGCTCGACGACGCGGCGGCGCCGCAGCCAGAGATGGCGCTGCTGCTGCGCAGCTCCAAGCACCTGAAGCAGGTCGGCGTGGCCACGCGGTGCCCGCGGCTGCGCCAGTCGTGCGTCAAGGGCCGCGAGGGCGAGGACACCAAGCAGTGGGCGCTCACGCTGTTCGAGTTCTCCGACTCGAGCGAGCTGGCCAACCTCGAGACGTTGCTCGTGCAGCTCGCGCCGTCCAAGTGCTACGTGCCCGCGGAGCTCGAGCAGACCCAGCAAGTCGGTGCGTGGACAACAATAACACGCTTCCCAACACACAGACCGACGAGACTGACCTACTGTTGCGTGGCGCTCAATACTAGGTGACAGCAAGAAGCTGCATGCGCTGCTGCGCGCGCACGAGATCGCTGTCGTGTACATCAAGAAGCAGGCGTTCAAGCCGGACGCGTCCGCCAACGAGGCGAACCTCCAGCGGCTTCTGGGCGTCGCGTCCATGGCCGAGTTCAAGGGCGCGCTCGACCTGTCCGTCGCCGTCGGTGCGCTCGCGGGACTCATCGACGCGCTCGGTGTCATGGCGGACACTGAGCACTTTGGCTGCTACACGCTAGCCGAGGGCAGCTTGTCATCGGCGATGCAGTTGGACAGCGCTGCTATCTGGTCGCTCAATTTACTGCCGGACCCAAAGACAGCGAAGTCCTCGAGCTCTTCATCGAGCCAGCTCGGAAGCAGCGTACTCAACATCCTGAACCGCGGCAAAACGCCGATGGGACGACGACTGCTCGAGCGATGGATCCGCCAGCCGCTTGTGGATGTTTCCGACATCTCCCAGCGCCAAGATATCGTCCAGATCTTCGTCAACGCTGCGTCGCTGCGCATGGAGCTTCTCGATGAGTGCATGCGCGCGCTGCCAGACCTCGAGAAGCTCGCGGTTGTGCTTGAGAACAAGAAGAACGCCAAGATCGCCGACCTTGTGAGTGTGTACGATGCGGCCAAGGACGCGATCCCCCGCATCCTCACTCTCGTGCGCGATTACAAAAGCGACAGCGGCGACGACAGCGAAATGGAGGAGCAATTGCGTGCTCTGCGTGAGCGCTACGCCGAGCCACTTGCGAATGTCGTGCGCGACCTGCAGGGCTTCGTGGAGCTCGTCGAGGAAGTTGTGGACCTGGACAGCCGACCTACGCTTATCGTGAATGCCAAGCACGATGCAGAGCTTCAAGAACTGCGGCACGAGTGGGACGAAGTGCTCGCGGGCATCGACGCCGAGCACGAGCGCACTCGTCGTGAAATTGGCGGCGACATCAAGTGCGAGAAGGACAAGGTTCGTGGCTTCGCGTTCCGTGTGACCAACAAGAAGGAGGAGGCTCGCTTGTCCAAGATCCCCGGCGTGCACATTTGCCAAGTGCTCGTTAGCGGCGTGCAGTTTACGACGTCGACGCTCAAGTCGCTCGCGACCGATTACCGCCGAGTTCGCGCCGAGTATGACGCGCGCCAAAGCCACCTACTGCGCGCCGCTATCGATGTCGCTAGCACGTACGTCCCCGTCCTGGAGGCGGCGACTGCGGCCCTGGCAGAGCTCGACGTCTTGCTTGGGTTTGCGCACGCTGCGTGCCACGCTGGCAACTCGTACTGCCGACCAATCCTCGAGGAGAACGGAGACCGGATCGTCCTCACTGGCGCGCGCCACCCGTGTGTCGAGATGCAGGACAATGTGGACTTCATCCCGAACGACTACGACATGGCACGCGATACTTCCCGGTTCGTGGTCGTCACGGGACCCAACATGGGCGGTAAGAGCACCTACATTCGGCAACTTGGTGCTCTCGCGGTTATGGCTCAGATCGGCAGCTTCGTGCCGGCAGAGGTCGCTCAGCTGCCCGTGTTCGACAAGCTTCTGGTCCGCGTGGGCGCTGGGGATCTCCAGCAGCGCGGCGTGTCGACGTTCATGATGGAGATGCTTGAGGCGGCGGCCATCCTGCACAAGGCCACCGAGCGCTCGCTCGTCATCATCGACGAGCTGGGCCGCGGCACGTCGACGTACGACGGGTTCGGCCTGGCGTGGGCCATCTCCGAGTACTTGCTGACCAAAGTGCGCGCCATATGCGTGTTCGCGACGCACTTCCACGAGCTCACGGCGCTCGCGCTCGAGGCGCCGGCGGACGGGAAGGACGGCGCCAGCAACGGGTGCATCAACAAGCACGTGACCGCCGTGGCGACCGAGCGCGAGATCACCATGGTGTACCAGGTGCGCGACGGCCCGTGCATGGAGAGCTTCGGCGTGCACGTGGCCGCCATGGCGGGCTTTCCCGAGCCGGTGCTGGAGACCGCGCGCCGCAAGAGCGCCGAGCTGGAGCGGCTCGTGAACGTCAACGGGGACAGCAACTTCAACAGCAGTGGAGCTCGTCCTCTCAAGCGTAAGCGGGCGGACGAGGGCGGAGCGGACGCGCGTCCGCCGCCCAGTGGACGTCCGCCCGTCGACCCGTTTCTGCGCGCGTTTGCCGCGCTGCCATTGGACAAAATGGCGACGGACGAAGCGGTGGCAGCCGTCCGCTCGCTGCTGTCATGAATCGATTGGCCCACACGGGTCTCCGCTTGGGTTCTTGGGTTTTTGCTAAGTCCACCGGTCTATTAATTCCTCTTCGATAATAAAAGCCTCATGGGCCAAAGTGCATGCAGCGAATACAAGACCGCTCCGCGTCTTATCACGGCCTTTGCCAGTTTCCGTGGACGACACTCGCCGGTCTTACTAGTTGGCGCCCGACTAAGGAGAAAGGCGGTCGACCGAAGCATGGCGGACGAGTACGAGGCGGGCCCGGCGGCGGCGGCGATGGCGCCCAAGAAGCGGCGCCACCGCTTCCAGACGGTGCACGAGCGCGTGCAGATCCTGCAGCGCGAGCTGCAGCTGACGGCCAAGAGCAGCAGCACCGCCGGCAGCGGCCACGAGGACCTGACGTTCCTGGAGGAGCTGCGCCTGCAGTCGGAGCTGACGACTCTTGAGAACTTCCAGGCGCTCAACCGCAAGCTCGTGCCGCTGGTCGCCACCACGCCGCAGCTGCTGCACCACTTGCCCAAGGTCGTAGCCGTGCTGCGCGCCGAGATCAAGGAGGCCACCAGCCAGGGCGGAGGCGTGACCAAGACCGCGCAGGATGTGCAGCGCGAGCGCGTCGTGCCGACGCTCAAGCTCGTCACGGCGCTCGCGCGCGAGCTGCGCAAGGAGTTCTACCCGCACTTTGCATCCATGCTGCCGCTCATCGTCGCCGTCATCGACACGAAAGACGTACGTGGGCTTCTTATACTTGCCAGTGATACCATGACGGAGAGCTGACCTCTCGTATGACGACAACAGCCCGAGCTGAGCACGCAAGCGTTCAAGACGCTCGCGATGCTCTTCCACTACTTGCGCGCGCAGCTGCTGGCCGACATGGATGCCGTTCACAAATGCTACTTCCCGCTGCTCGGCCACTCGCGCGAGTTCGTGCGTGAGTTCGCCGCCCAGACGCTCGCCGTGCTGCTGCGCCGCGTTGACAGCACCAAGCAGCTCCGCAAGTACCTGGGCACATATCTACGTGCGCTGACGCGCGGCTCTGGCAAGGACGATGAGATCCTACTCGACGGCTCCGCCAAGCTCTTCTTTGCACTGGTGCGCAATGTCAACCACGGGTTCCACTCGCGGATGCGCGATATCGTACTATTCCTGCTCGGCGCATTCCGCCCGAAGGATGAGGACGAGCAAAACGAAGAGAAAGACACAGCGCGCGCCGTCATCTTCACGATTGTCAACAAGACATGCGAGCTCATGATCCGACACACCGACGCCGACCACGCAAACGAGTTGCTGGAATGTTTGGCCCTTGCCGTGACCAAGGCGACATCAATCGTGGTTCCTAAGGGCGCCACCTTTGCTACTCCTTCGACGGCATCTGCGCAGTACCTGAGTCATCTCATTACCATTTTCTGGACGTTCGTGCGGTTCCGCGGAGGCAAACTCGTACTTGAAGGCGACACGAAGCAAAGCGCGGCTCGCGTCGCGACCGTTCACGGCGTCTGCAAGGCACTTCTTGCCGAGCCGTCCGTGATCCTCGCATCACCGTGCCTCGATCTGCGCAATGTGATGCTGAGCTTTTTTGAGGCTGCGTGGCGATTGTTTCCGGCCCCGCATGGCGACACATCGGCGCAAGTCAGCGCCTTTTTCGACGTTGCGTCTGCATCGTTCTCTGACGACAACGAACCCGAGAACCGCGAGTACTGGTGCGCCACCATTTTGGCGTTTGTCGGCCGGACTCTCAACCACAACCACGTGAAGGTGGCGTTTGTCAAGTCGTTCGTGTTCCCGAATGCTGTGCAGCTGGCGTTCATGTCCCTGCTGCAGCGCAGTAGTGACGTTGCCGCGTTCAGCACGGTGATCGCCGAGCTCGGTGCATACGTCAAGCAACACGGTGAAGAGATCATCGACGACAACGAGTACGTTGTCCTGTCGAAGAGCCAGTGCTTTATCACCTACTCGGCCAAGCAAGACGACACGGATGAGACGGTGCTTCGTATCGGGAGCGAGATTATTTCCGCTGGGATCAGCTCTGCTTCTGCTGGATCTGCTCGTGACGGCGTCAATCTAGCGCTCGCGTGGAAGTTTTGCAAGGCGCTGGCGCTGATTCGCGTGAATGACGACAAGATGATCAAGTTTGTGATGCCACTGCTTGCCCAAGTTGAGAAAACGACGGGCAACTTGTCGGCGGCAGGTGCTGGCTCGGAAGTGGTTATGGCGAGGTTGCGAGCGCTTCAGGGAGAGCTCTGGCGACTCCTTCAGATTGCGCGGTACCATCGCACCGCGCTTTCGAGAGATGATGACGATTTTGTGCAGTATACACTGCACGAGAAGGTCGGATCGTATGCAACTCTGTCCGCGCTGCTGGATACGCTTCGATGGAAGACTGGTGACAGCAGCAACGATCCTCGTCAGGGTATGCTGAGCAAGCAAAGACTGTCAAGCACGGCAGAGCTGCTGTTTGCGAACCTGCGATCACCTTCGCACGCATTGCGAATGGTCTCGCTCGAGGTGTTGGCGCAGTTCGAAACACTTGAGTACCTTGAGTCGCCGGAAACGGATGGCGCAGCTAGCTTCTACTCTGGAGCCTGCGAGCTCGTGGAGGTCTGCGTGGCTCTTGAGCGCGCGTCCGCTTCGATTGGCGTGGAAACGGAGCGTGAGGTGATTCGCTTGCTCACGCGTGTGAAGATTCTCTGTCGCTCGTCGCAGACCCCACTGATCTACAAGAAGATCGCGGCCAACCTGCTTCTTGGACTGTTCCACGTCAAGTTTGCGACCATTTGGCCGCATATTTCCGACGCGATCGAGCCGATTGCCCGGGGACACTTTGCTGACATGTGGACTTTCATCAGCATCGAGTTGATTGCTGCGTCGTGGCGCCAAGGCTCCATCCCTGCTTCGGATTCCAAGATGAACGGCGGCGCTGAAGATGTGCCGGCTCCGTTGCCTGCATTCGTTGTGGCGGTGCAAGACGAGTTCGAGACTGTTTGCACGCTCGAACAGGGTTGTGTTGACGCATCAGCGTCGACGGATGCGATCACGCATCATTCGTTGCTGTGGAAGGCGATGGAGAAAATCGTCGACCTGGTGGAGACGAAGACCAAGTTCGTCGTGCCGCTCTTCCTGACGTACCTTCGTGACCAGTACGCGCTCATTTATCCCGATGAGCTTGACTACAAGCGAACTGAAGAGATGAACGAGCAGATTGAGAAGATCGAGACTAAAGAGGACGCAGCTAACGCTGTAGCGATGCCTGCAACAGCTTCGGTCTCTCACTGGCTTCAGCCACAGTCGTTTGCACAGCTGACCACCAAGAGCGTGCGCAACAAGCTCATCGACTGGCTGAAGCTTTTCGGAGCTTTCCGCAACCTGAAAGGCGCGTTTGCTCAAGGTTTCCTGCACGACTTCTTCTTTGATCTGCTCGTAAAGTCGGATGAAGTCATCTCGAAGCTCGCGCTGCAGTGTCTCTACGGCTTTGACAAGAAGCACCTCGCCGCGTACAAGACCCAGCTCGACCGTATTGCCGACTCGGCGACGTTCCGCGAAGAGTTGACGAGCTTCGATATCAGCGTGCAGGGCGGTGCAGTGTTACGCGAACATCGCGCACACCTCGTCCCGGTCCTGATGCGCATTCTCTACTCGAAGTGTGTGAGCAAGAAGGGTCGCGGCACAGGCGACACTGTCGCTGCTCGCCGCGCTGCAATCCTGTCGTACCTGGCAGCCCTCGAGCCTGAGGAGCTCGCCTCTTTCATCGAGCTGGTCGTGCGTGCGTTCGACGTGAAGATTCCTCTCGCAGGCGACAAGTCCGGCGATGTGCGCGTCACGCACATCAATGTCACAAGCGTGCAGCCGTCGCGCGTGCTGGGTTTCTTGAACCTGCTTGAAGACTTGATTGGTCAGCTGGGCGTCAAGCTGTCGGCGTTCGTCCCGACGATTGCCAACGTGCTCTTGTCCGTCTTGAAGCTACCCGGCGTTGGCGTTGGGATTGAGGACGACACGGATGGCCAGGACGCAGAGACAGCGACACCCATGGACATTGAGGAGAACGGCGAGAAGGGTAATGACGACGACGAAGACATGCAAGAGGATAGCGCTGCTTCAATTCCCGGTTCGACTGCCAGAAGCGAGACACCCGAATACACGTCAGGGATGCGAAAGCAAGTCCGCATGCTGACGATGCGCCGCCTCGCTGAGCTCGTCGACACGGTACGTCTTTCTTGTTTTGGCCTTTGCGTGGGAGATCTCGTATTGGAACTCACCTCTCTAACTGTTCTGATGTACTTGTCGTGGAATCCTATAACAGTTTGACACGCTGGTGCCACTGCGTCCTTGGGTTGCCGGCATCTTGACCACGACCCAAGACGCTGTCTTTCGCCTCCCCAAGACCGTGGTTGGTGCCGACAAGGCATCTTCGCTGATGGAGCTGCTGCTGGCCATCGCGCGTGCTGATCGCTCGCGCGATTTGCTTCCGGACAATTTCGTCCACAGTGTCGTCTCGTGTCTGTCTTCGGGTATCTCTCTTTCAACGTCTGGCGGTGACAAGCAGTCGTCGGCGATGGGCATCACGCCTGAAATGCTGGACGCTGTGCTTCAGTTTATGGGATCGCTGCTGGATGGCGATGAAGAGCCCGCGAACCAATCCAGCCGGAAGTACCAGCTGATCCCGCATATTCCTTTCGTGCTCCGACAGTTCGTGTGCCGCTTCCAGGCCAAGGCTGCTCGCTACACCCGTGATCGGTACGCCGGCTCTGCCCGGAAAGAGCTGACGTTCTTGTGTCGGTTATCGGGTCATCTCGAGCACTACAGCAACGATGACGAAGTTGCCGTCGCGCTTTCAAGAACTGCAGCGCACGACTTGTTCCAGCTACTGCTGCCGTTCCTGCAGCGCAGTCACCGTGCCACAGACGCGGACAAAGAGAAAATGCTGCAAGTACTCGCCCAGATTGTTCCGCGACTGACGGAGCCGTCGAAGCATGTGCTCGCGCTCACCAAGTTGCTGGCTCCTGGCCCCAACGCCATCTCAGAGCGATACACACGTGCCAAGCTCGTTGACGTGTTCGAAGCGATTGGTCGTCACCCAGATGCGGTTGAGCTCTCGCGTGTTGCGGAGTTGCTGGCCGCGCTGAATGCGTACGATCCCAAGCGCGTGGAAGATGTGGACTTCGAACGGCGGATGGACGCGCTCAACCAAATCAACTCGTCGTCTTTCGAGGGGCTTACACACGACTCGTACTTGCTCGCGCCCATTCTTGCGCAGTACCTGACGTGCATGCACGACAGTGATTACTCGATTCGCAGCGGTGCGCTTGCTGGCTTGTCGACGTTTGTCGAGTTGGCAGCCGCCCAGGCTGCACTGGAGAATGATTCGCTGCCAGCTGTGCTCAATGCGCTCGAATCGCTCGTCATGCCGAGTGTGCGATTCAGTCTTCGTTCACCAAACGAAGATGTTCGTCGCGGGTTCGTCTCACTGCTCGGTCACATCGCTGATTTCGCTGAAACACCTGAGTCTCCGCTGCGCGCGCTTCCTTACGTGCATGGCGACTTGGCGCTGCTGCGCAACCGTGAGGACCCTGAGGCTGACTTCTTCTTCAACATCACGCACATCCAAGCACACCGTAAGCGGCGCGCCTTGCAGCGCCTGGGCTCGCTGATGGCGCAAATGGCTGAACGCCAGCAGCAACAGACCAGTGCGACGGCTGCTGAAGTCGTCGGCGATTGGTTCTCGAACTCGACGGTGAACAACATTTTGCTGCCGCTGCTGCTTCACTTCATCTTTGAGGCGCAAGCTAAGAGTCAAGAGTCCATCCAGACCGAGGCAGCATCCTGTATCGGTCGCGCTGCCAGTCTGCTGCGCTGGTCACACTACTTGGCACTGCTGAGGCGACTGCTAAAGTCGATCGACGGTCACGAGGAGTCGGAGAACGCTATCATTGCGACTGTGTGTGAGATCATTGACCATTTCCACTTCGCCTCGCCTGGCGCGGCGACCGAGTGGGAAGGTAAAGGAGCGCGGAAAGCGGCGGAGTCGAGTAAGAAGACGACCGATGAGAAGAAAAAGGAGGACAGTCAGGGCGATGTCTCTATGGAAGACGCAGACGACGACGAAGACATGGACAACGACAAGGAGGCAAACGAAGACGATGTTGCTGCCTCTTCTAAAGTCCAGGACGCCATGGAAGCTCAGGTGCTGCCCATGCTAAAGAAGTACCTGTTCAAGGGTGTGACGGCAAAGGGTGTGACCAAGACGGGCGGCAAGAGCGGCAACTCGCTCTCACTGGATGCAGATGCTGTCGTTTCTCAAGCAGTGCGCGTCCGTGTGCCGCTGGCCCTCGCGGTCGTCAAGGTCCTGCGCCGTCTGCGCGCTTCAACCTTCTTCATCGAGCTGCCCAAGCTGCTAGTGAGCTTCACGAAGCTGCTCAAGAGCAAGGACGAAGCCGTACGAACGTCAGCTCGCGTGACGCTCGTCAAGATCACGCAGGAACTCGGCCTGACGTATCTGTACCCGATCATCGACGAGCTTCGGCACACGTTGCGCGAGGGGTACATGGTCCACGTGCTCTCGTACACGCTGCACTCGATCTTGGAGAAGGTGTCGACCATGGTCGAGCACACCAAGCCAACGTCGTTGCTGGAGAAGAACGGACGTGCTGACAGCGACAAGGACCACGCCTCACCGCTGGACTCTTGCATCCCCGTCATGATGGAGCTGCTGGTCGAAGAACTGTACCACGACGCGATCGAGAACCAGGACGGTTCGACGCCGCATAAGTCCAAGATGAAGGAGGCGAAGGCGAGCGGCGCTCGTGGCTTCGACTCACTTGAACTGCTTGCGCGCAGCATGGCGTTCCTGCCCAACCCCAGTATCCATACTGTGCTGTCGGCTCTGGTTGACAGGTACCGTGCGCTTGAGGCCGGCCATGGTGGTATTGGAGCGTCGGCTTCCAAGGCGATGGCGATCCTGCGCGACGCACTCAAGCGTGTCGCCCTTGGACTGAGCAAGAACCCCGCCGTCGAGCGCTCGTATATCTGCCTGCTCGCGTACAACCTGATGACGTCATGCCTTGAGACTGTGCGTCCTGCGACCGAGCAGGAGCGCACCAAGTACAACCAAGATGGGCTTGTGCAGTCGTGGCTCGTCAATGAGAAGAGCGCGAAGGCTACCCACGCGCTTGCCAGTAATAGCCGGGTGCGAGCGGTGGACACTGCCAAGGTGCTGGCGATACCGTCGCGCATGACTGGCTACGACCGTCATGACATTGGTGGCGTGTTGGCTGACGAGGATACTGCACCAGTATCGACCGCGCATCTGGACGAACTGCTCACGTTCTCGGTACTCCTTGTGCACTCCATCATGAGGAGGTCGCCAACGTTGACCGTGTCGACGACATCGCCTTCTCAGTTGCCTCCGGCGCTACTGGACCCGCTTGTGCCACTGTTGATGCGCTGTGCGGCCGAAGCCAAGAACGACCGCGCGGTTATCCAGTCGCTGAAGTGCCTGACAATGCTGTTGCCTCGTAACGATCTGTCGGCCATAGATGTGGCTCTCGACCCGTTAGTCCGCCGCCTATTCAAGATCTTGCAGAAAGCTGGTGCCGCGACGCGCAATGAGATGGTGCAAACTTGTTACCGCGCCCTCACGGCCGTGCTGCAGGCACGTCCGTCGTTCCGTCTGAGCGAAGCGCAGCTGCGCGTCGCGTTGAGCTTTGTGCGCGCCGATTTGGACGAGCGCGAGCACCAAAACGCGACGTTCGCGCTGTTGCGTGCGGTCATCGCGTCGCGCCTGGTTGTCAACGAAGTGTACGACGTTGTGCTTCGCGTGGGTGAGCTGCTTGTGCAGAGCGACTCGCAGAGTGCTCGTGCTAACTGCCGCGCGATCTTCGTCACCTTCCTGCTCGAGTACCCGCTTGGCGCCAAGCGCGTTGCTCAGCACTTGAACTTCTTGATGAACAACCTCGCGTACACATATGAGACTGGACGCACGGCTGTGCTCGAGTCGCTCGGCGCGCTGTTGAAGAAGCTTCCGGTCGAGATGATCAACGAACGCGCGCAGTTCTTCCTGTTGCCACTCGTGCTGCGTCTTGCCAACGACGAAGCGGCCGCGTGCCGTGCCCTGGCGGGCGAGGCCATCACGACGCTGCTCCGACGCATGGGTGCTCAGCAGCTGAACGAAAGCGTTCAGCTGATCACCAAGTGGTGGCACGTGCAGCCTGCGCGCGTCACTGGCGACGAAGGCAAGAAGAAGACCCAGCGACCTGGCCACGAGGTTGCCGAGAGCCGTGAGTCGCTCCCGGTGATTGCCGACCCCAAGCTGCTGTGCACGGCGGCGCAGGTGACGTCGCTCGTCCTGCGTGCTCGTCCGGAGTGTCTTGCGCGCCGCACTGGAGCCGGATCCAATGCTCTCGACGTGCTTGACAATGCTGCTCGCGCACTCGTGCGATGTCTCGCGGACGTGGAATCCGCGATTGACAGCGCTGCGGTCGACTGGCAAGTCACATACCACATCATCGAGTGCTTGCTCGCGTGGAGCGAACACCTAGCGGGCGTCTGGGAGACGTGGCTCGCGTCGAAGGACAGCAAGAAGACGGGCCTGCGTACGACGTTCATGGACAAGATCGTACTCCCGCTGCTCGAGTACCCTCACGCGTGGGTGCGTCTGGGCACCATGCGTCTGATCAACTCGTACCTGCGCCGGCGAGATGCGAAGACGCTGCAGCTTGTCTCGCAGGAACAGCTTGTCAAGAACCACATGGTCCGTGGTATTGTGAAGGAGGGCGACGCGTACCTCAAGCAGCCTGGGACGCTGTTCGCTGTCGCCAGCAGCATTAGCAAGCTGCTGGACCGCACTGGGGTGGCACTCGACGACGACATGTCCAGCGAGATCCTGGCGGCGCTGCCTTTCCTGATGGAGGCACTTGTCTCCTTCCCGGATATCCTGCAGCATGTTACGGAGGAGGCGAGTATGAGCGATGAGGAGGAAGAAGAGGCGGGTGAAAATGCCGAGAGAGATGAAGAGCAGGCGGCTGAAGACGCGGAGGGAGCAGGAAATGAACCGGCCGCCGAGAACTCCGAGGCGGAGGCGTCGAAGCCCGCGACTCCTGTGGGCTGGCTGCTTACGCGCCTGTCGTACGTGAGTCGCGCCGCCCACCCGACGGTGCAGATGACGGTGTTCAAGCTGTTCGCGGCGCTCATCACGACGCGCGACGTCGAGTTCGTGCAGCAATACGTGATGCAGATCATCAACCCGCTGTACCGTGCGTCGACCGCAACTGATACCACGGCGTCGCAGCAGCAGTCGAAGAAGGTGACGCTGTCCACCGGAGCGACGCCAACGGCGCCGTCGCAGTCCGAGACCGCGTTGCTGGCCCACGAGGTGCTGGCGCTGCTCGAGCAGAAGCTCGGAGCGGCGGCCTTCTTCGAGACCTACACGTTCGTGCAGCGCAAGGTGGCGGTGTTCCGCGCGACCCGCAAGCAGAAGCGCAAGCGCGAGTTCGTCAACGACCCGGCGCGCGCCGCGGCGCGCAAGATGCACAAGAACGAGCAGAAGCGCCGGTCCAAGCAGTTGAAGAAGCGCAAGTTTGCGGTGCTCAAGGGGTCGGCGTCTTCGCGGCCCCGCAAGGCGCAGCGCCCCGGCGCCCAGTGATCCGAGCGTAAGTTGTGCATTTGATTAGATGAAATAGATGCATGTTGTGCCTTTTGTTGTGTGTGTGTTTGCATCGGTAGACAATGTCACTAGGAAGCGGCACGCACGGCGTCCAGTATGCGCACGCGATGCAGCCTCAGCGAGACGCCGAGCTCCTCCAGATCGCGGTCGGTCGCCACCGCCAGCAGCGCGCCGTCGATGCCCTGGGCCTTGAACAATGCGCCGTACGTCAACCGAGACATCGACGAGCTGACGGACGCTGACAGCGGGGCGAATCCGAGGCCCAGCGCGTCGACGAACTGCTGCACGTCGTCCACCGTAATGCGCTGCATCGGTAGCGAGTCGGTCTCGGCTTGGGTTCCCATGGAGCCGCGATCGTTGGGGCCGTTCCTGCTACTGCTACTATTGGGGCGGCGCACCACGGCAGGAGCTGACCGCGCGCGCTGACGAGCGACCGAGGTTGAGGTGGTTCGCCATCGAGCGAAGCGGCCAACGATCTCGTGCCGCCGCAGCTCGTCCTGCTGCAGCGTCTCTTCCAGCAGATCGGCGTCGTCCAGTCCTACCAACGACAGCAGACCACGACTCGCAGTCGCAACGGGCTCTTCTGGGGTTGATGATGCGGAGTTGGCCGGTCTGCCGACTGCTTCGTGCTGCAGTGATTGAGACTGTTGCTGCTGATGCGCACCCTTTCGGTCACTCGCCTTTTCGCGGCGGCGGAGCTGGTTGCGGCGCTGAAAGACGTCGCCAGAGCGAAACTTGAGGTCATTGACCATGCCGCCGATGCGGGTCTGAAGGCGGCGGCGCTTGTCAGGCGGCAACGGCGGCGCGAGACCCTCGTCCGCGTCCTTGAGCTGCCGCTGGAGCGTCGCGAGCTGCTCTCGCAATGCACCAAGTTCGTGCTCAGCCTGCGCGAGCAGCTCTCTCGCAACCACCAGCTCGTCTTCCGTCTCCCTTATCGTGGGCGTAGAGGTCGATGGGCCAAAGAATTGGCCACCACTCAGTGGTGGCCGCGTGGAGAACGTCACCGGTCGGTGGCTCCAGTGCACACTCTTGGTGACGGAGGAAGACGCGGATGCTGGAGGAACCGCCACGTCTCCAGCGTTCTCATCGTCGTCACCGGCTTGTTGATCGTCGTCGCCATCTCCGAACTGGTCGGAGAGGCGCTGGAGGTGTTGTCGCCTTCGCTCCAGCGCCAACTCGGCCGCCAGCACCTTGCTAGCTTCGAACAGCCGCAAGCGGTCGACGCCTCCAGCGTGGACGCTCACGTCTGGCAGCAGTCGCTGCAGCTGCGCCGCGATCTCAGGCGTAATAGACTCTCTCCGCGCCTCATGGACAAGTAGCGGGTGGTCGAGATGCAGCGCCGACAGCAGCGGGTTCCGCTCGAGCCTCAGAGCGCGGAGCGGCTCGATCGTTGTCCCGCAGGACGCGAGGAAGTCCAAGTCAGCCGTCATCTTGAGCAGGTAGTTGAGTCCGCGCCACTGGAAGGTCTGCGCGTCGCGAGTGGCTCGACGCCACTTGACGATCATCTCGACGATCTGCACTCCAACGGCTCGCAGCTGGTCCAGCACGCTCTGCATTACCATGGGCGCGATCATGGGCGAGACGCTTCCTACTGCTGACACCGACTTGCGGCTGGCGCTGACGCTTCGAGGACCCATGTAGCAGTACCCGACGTCCGTCTCCAGTTTGCTGTCATTCGTGGCGCTAGTGAGAAAAGAGGATGCACTGACCAAGTGCTGGAGCGCCTCGATGCATCCCTCACGCTCAACGATCTTGCGCACGATCTCCAGGTCGTTCAGGGACGTCGATGGCCGCTCGTACGCGAAGTTTGCGGGTGTGATATCGTTGGAGAAGGAGCTGACGGGCTGCGGAGTCACGAGCAACGAGGCCACGGACGTTGTCGGAGGGAACAGCGCAGGCATGGACGAGGACGGCGGCAGCAAGTGCAAGATCGCTTGGGGTGCCAGACTTGTGTCTGCGCGTCGCAGCGCCACCATCGCCACTGGTACCGATGGGTCTGCGTTGCTGGACGATGATGGCGTCGCAGCAAGCTGTCAGGACTACTCTTTGGTGCTGGTGTTGACAAGAGGCTGCTGGATATAAATATCTGGGCAAGAGACACGGAGATGGCTCCACGAGTGCAAGGGAACGAAAGAAGACGGAGACGTACACTTGTCAGCGCTGCGGCAGCTTGTTTGTTCGCGTGATGTTGGGTTTCCACTCGGTTCGGATCGGCAAGCGCCGCCCAGCGCTTCCAGTCAAAATCAAACGACGACAGCAAAGCTGGAGCGGCAGCCGCCCGCTAGTTACTGGGTGGGAGGAGGCGCGCTCGTGCTCGATGGCGGAGTGCTCGTGCTCGTCGACGGCGGCGGCAGGTTGTCCAGACTATCCAGCGTGTATTCTTCCGGTTCCAGGCTCGAGGCGCTGTCTCCTGTGCTCTTGGCAGCCGCCGAGGCATTTTTCTTCTGGATGTTGGCGAAGATGGACAGCGCCGACGCGACCATGCTCGATGGGTCGTTCGTGTTGGCTGGTAGCAGCACCGTCGTACCCTCCTTGGCGATGTTGCCGAACGCCTCGACGTACTTCTCGGCCACCTGGAGCGCCACCGCCTCCTTGCCGCCCGTGGACCCGATGGCGTCCGAGAGCCGGCGGATGGCGTCGGCCGACGCGTTGGCGCGCGCCAAGATGGCGGCGGCGTTACCTTCGGCCTCGAGCACGGCGGCGCGCTTACGGCCCTCCGCGACGTTGATGTAGGCCTGGCGCTCACCCTCCGAGTCGAGGATCTCGGCGCGCTTGCGCCGCTCGGCCTCGGCCTGCATGTCCATGGCGGCCTTGACGCTCTTGGGTGGGGTAATGTCGCGGATCTCGTACCGGAGGCACGTGATGCCCCAGGCGGCGGACGCCTGGTTGATGGACTGCACGATGTTCTGGTTGAGCGACTCGCGCTCCTCGAACGTCTTGTCGAGCGTGATCTTGCCCAGCTCCGAGCGCATGGTGGTTTGCGCGAGCTGCGTGACAGCGTAGATGGCGTCCTCCACGCCGTAGCTAGCGTTGTACGGGTCCACAATCTTGACGTACAGCACGCCGTCGATGTTGATGGTCACGTTGTCGCGCGTGATGGCCGATTGCCCCGGGATCTTGATGGCCTCCTCCTTGAGCGAGTGCACGTACGCGATGCGGTCCACGAACGGGATCAGGAAGTGCAGTCCGGGCGTCAGCACGTCGTGGAACTTGCCGAAGCGCTCCACCACCCACGCGCGCTGCTGCGGCACCACCAGAACGCCCTACATCACATCGCATAGAAAAGCGTGTTAGATCCGGCCACGATACGATCCCCAGCAGCAGCGACGTGGCGTACGAGGTTCATAGGCGTCTCCTGCAGCCGCGAGGAGCCGCCGGCGTCGTCGAAGGGCGTGGCCGCGAAGGGCAGCGCGCGGGAGTTGTGGAAGGCCGGCTGCTGGGCTCCCGCGAACGATGCGCCCAGCGCCTGGGGCAGCCGCGCGCGGCGCACGGCGGCGGAGGAGAGCGCGGCGCGGCGAGAGGCCGCCAGCGTCGCTGCCAGCATGATCGGAGGCGCGCGGAGGACGCGGGGAAGGCAGGCAGGAAAGCGGTCGGACCGACTCGAGGATCGCGCGTTGGGTTGTTCCAAGAGCTTCGACGTTGGGCTCCCCGCGCCCCACCCAACAAACTGGCGGGGCGGAAAAACCCAAGATGAACTGATGTAAGACCTGTGACCCAAAGCGGATACATTTGGATGAGTTGTGTTATTGATAGGCGATTTGGATTGTTGGGTATATGAGCGTACTGTGTCCGAAAGATATATACGTCCAGGGTATTGTACCGTACAGTAGTGTGTCGGAATAAGAGACCCGTTCAGCTGGTCCAGTTCAGTTTGGGCCGGTTTTTTCGTGTCAATTTTGATATTTTTCGCGAATTTTATGTTGCGAATAGCTTGTGTTTTGTATGGGAACTGGGGCGAAGGGGGGGAACAAAAACTCGGAGAAATCGATGGCCCCGCGTGCTACACACGCTGACAGAGCCGAGGCGCGTGACATCATTTGCGGCCCCTCCCCCTGCTCTGCGCGCTGTCAGCGAGCACGGCGTAAAATGCTGTTGAAAGATGCCCTATCCGGATAGAGAGCAGAGAGGTTCTCGAGGAACAACAGCGCCAAGAAGAGCTTGTTCTCGCCATTTGCGACAACGTCGCGCTCTCTTGCGGTCTCTCTACACAGGGGCTGGCTTACACCACAAAGTGTTGAAATGAGCTGCAGCACATGCACAAGGAGACGCCACGTAAAATGCTTGTGATATAGGTAAATTTTACAGGAGAGAACTGAATCTGTCACTAAATTGGGCGGTCAGTGACAAGATTCGAAATTTTACGATTTCTAAATTTTTTCTGTTGGAGAGCAGACACTTTGAAGTAAAACAGATGGGGAATGAGCGATCAGAAGCCATTTCGGCCTAAAATTTTGTGGTTATCGAGCCAGGACGCGCTGTTACTATGGCCGCACCACGCAGCATTAATAATAACGATACATGAGTTTTCCAGGAATTGTGAGGCGGCAGCGCTTCACTGTGTGATAAAATTGAGTGTAAACCGCATTTTGATGCTGGTTGATCTATCAATTTTGGTCTGCACAGTCGCGGATCAGCTGGTCCGCGCCACCTGCTCTGAGTCGGCGCCGGTTTCACGTATGTTACTTCTTATTTCGGTGACACTGACTGCATCATCACTTGCATCTAAAACGCCTACCACCCTCAGCAGTCGCCTCTTATTCGCATGTAAACTTACAAATGCACTGGATTCGACACACCACAAAACTAGTTTCAACATTGTTTTTACTTCGAGGCGCGAAAGGAAATGAAACATCGTGAGCTGCTCAGTGCTGTGCACTAGTACTGTACGGTTCATAGCTTGTCGCGGGTGTCATTTGTTCAATCCGTGCGGAAGGGTGTAATCGTCGTCTTCAAGGTCACCACCCTCCACACCCTCCTGGTGATTGAGTAGATAGAGGAAGGCACCCTATTTTTTCTCTTTCAAGGTTGAATCTTGCGCGCGCGTTCTCCAACCCGTCGCTGCCGTTCATTTCCCTGACACTGTATGTAGATTTACTCGACGGTTGGAGCTCGCTGATCTGCTCACTGTCGTGCTGAAACGGCGGCTCATTTCGAAGATTTTACTGCCAAGCATGCTGAGATCGTCCAGATTTACAGTCCAATTCACTAATCCTGCGATTAATTCGTCGCTGAATAGCATAAAAAATCGATGGGTGCCGCGTCCGGTACGCTGTACCGTCTGCCCCATCTTTTACTGCCCTCCCTCCGACCGTTGCGCAATTTTTTGTCCGGAAGAAAGGAGGCGCACGTGTTGGAAGAAAGCAAGAAGGCTCGCAGGACGGACGCGCGGACGAACGGACGGAAGAAGGGCTCTTCCTCTTCTTCCTCCTCCGCATCGTTCCTTCCGATCGGTCGGTCGACTGCAGTCACGTACTCTGCACCGTTGTACGCAGTGCCCTGTCCGCACTACAGTGCTCATTTCCGCATCTTAGCGCGAGTTGTCGGACCGTTTAACGCCTGCGAGTGGGCGCTGGAAACGAAGCGGCGTCTTATCCGCGTGGCGCGCGTGCTCCCGACCCAGACGGTCTAGGGGAGCCGGCGTCTTATTTAACAGGCAGTCTTTCCCCCGCGGACGAGCGGGGATAAGGAGAAAAGCCGCACTAATTCACGCAGAGCGGCATGGAGATCGGCACGGAGGTGTGGGTGCGCAGCGACGCGGAGGTGTGGGCGCCCGGCGAGGTGGTCGACTGCCAGCATGCGCGCACCTCGGGCGTAGTCCGCGTACGGCTTCTGGGCTCGGGCGAGGTTGTCTCACGTACGTAACGCTCTCTCCGCGGCCATGGCTACCAGCGGCTGGTGGCCGCGTCTCAATGGCGCTGCGTCCCCTATCACGACTGCTGGCGGTCACTGGCGGAGGCCGTTGGCTCCTATTGTACTAACGCACGCTCTCATGGCGGACACAGGCACGTACACAGAGCGGGAGGACCGCGAGAAGGAGCTGTACGTGCGCAACAAGACGCGCGACTTCATCAACATGGCGTCGCTCACGGGGCTCGAGCACCTGCACGAGCCGGCGCTGCTGCAGGCGCTGAGCGAGCGCTTCGCGCACGACCGCATCTACACGTCCATCGGCGACATCCTCGTGGCGCTCAACCCCCTCAAGGACCTCGACCTGTACTCGCAGGCCGAGATCGACCGGTACAAGAACGCCATCTACAACACCACCGGCCCGCCGCTTGGCCGCCGTCGCCGCGGCGCCTCGCAGGACGCGGCCGTGCTGGACCTGCCGCCGCATGTGTTTGCGATCGCCGGCAAGGCGTTCGCCGGTCTGCTCAAGTCTGACCGTCGCAACCAGTCGATCCTTGTCAGCGGGGAGTCCGGCTCGGGCAAGACCGAGTCGACCAAGTTCCTCATGCGCTTCCTCACGTCTGTCGGTCGGGACCAGTCCGCGACCGAGGACCTGGCGGGAGATGTCGTCGAGATCGGCAAGCGCATCCTGCAGACGAACCCCATCCTCGAGTCGTTCGGCAACGCGCAGACCATCCGCAACGACAACAGTAGTCGCTTCGGCAAGTTCATCAAGATTCAGTTCGGCGAGCGGAACGAGATCGTCGGCGCCGAGATCGTGTCCTATCTCCTCGAGAAGGTGCGTCTGATCCACCAATCACCCGGCGAGCGGAGCTTCCACATCTTCTACGAACTGCTAGAGGGCATGGAGGCAGATCAGCTCGAGTCGCTGGGACTGAAGCGCGGCGGGAAGTACGAGCTACTGAACTCGTACGGCCCGACCTTCGCTCGTCGTGGCGGGCTCGGCGCCAAGTACAAGAAGTTGTATGACGAAACGGTGCGCGCTTTTGAGGACACCGGCGTTCCAGAGGAGGAACGACTCGACATCTTCAAGATCCTGGCCGCTCTGCTGCATCTGGGCAACGTGAATTTTAAGACCGAGGCCTCGGGGCGGGAAGAGGTTGTCTCGATCACACCAGACACGATGCCGCATCTCGAAATGGCTGCGGAGCTGATGGGCGTGGAGACGACGGAGCTCAAGGCGATCCTGCTCAGCCGCATGATCACAGCCGGCACTGAGGTCATGGTGCTGAAGCTCACTGCAGCACAGGCAAAGGACGTATGTCGATCGCTGGCCAAGGCGATTTACGGTCGCCTGTTCACGTGGCTCGTTCGGCGCCTTAGCGATGGCATCAACTACAAGGACTCGATGGATGCTGCGAACGACGATGACTTAGCCTCGATTGGTATTCTCGACATCTTCGGCTTCGAGAGTCTGGAGCAGAACGGCTTCGAGCAGCTGTGCATCAACTACGCCAACGAGCGGCTCCAGGCGCAATTCAACGAGTTCGTGTTCATCAAGGAGCAGCAGGTGTACATCGCTGAGGGCATCGACTGGACGTCCGTCTCGTACCCGAGCAACGCAGCGTGTCTCGCGCTGTTCGATGAGAAGGGCAACGGGCTGTTTTCCTTGCTGGACCAGGAGTGTCTAATGCCGAAGGGATCGGACCAGGCGCTCAGCACGAAGTACTACCGATACCACGGCAGCGGCGACGAAACGATGGATGATGCAAACCAGTCATCGCAGAAGTACACGCTGCCGCAGTTGGTGACGTCATTTGGGCGGTATCTCCGTCACTCACAGTCCCAACAGGAAGACGAGGATGACGATGACAAGGCAGCGCTGGACCGGAAGAAGCACCCGTTCTCGGCTTCAAAGATGGAGCGCGTGAATTACCAGTTTGCGATCCACCACTTCGCCGGCAAGGTGTGCTACAGCGTGCTGCAGTTTGTGGAGAAGAACCAAGACACGCTCCCGACCGACGCGAGCAAGATCTTGACAGGCGCTTCGAACGCGGTCGTCGTGGCGATCGGTGACAACGACATCGTCGACCAGTGGTCTGAGAACGGTCCGGGACGCCGTCGGTACTCTATGCTTCGATCGCCGAGTGTGTCCGCGCAGTTCCGCAGTCAGCTGGACCGCCTTCTGGTTGAAATCGGGCACACGGAGCCGCACTACATTCGGTGCCTTAAGCCGAACGAGGTGAAGCGGCCGGGCGTGTTCGACCGCAAGCGGATGGTCGAACAACTGCGCTCGGTTGGCGTGCTGGAGGCCCTGCGCATTGCCCGCGCCGGGTATTCGGTGCGTCTCGCCCACACGACGTTTGTCGAGTTATTCTTCGGCTTCCGCAACCTCGTTGGGCCCCAAACGAAGCTCTCCACGATGTCAAAGCGTGAACTGGCGCAGGAGCTGGTCAACGTGCTTATGGATCGATACCTTCATGCGCGCGGGTCAAGCAACCGTTCGAGCGTTGGAGCCCTTAACGCTGACGATCAAACATCAAGAGCGGCGAAGATCGAGGCGCGTCGCCGCCAAAGCGTGCAAGTTGGCAAGACGTTAGTATTCTGCAAGACAGACACCTTCAACAAGTTCTCTCAGTACCGACTAGAGCTTCGCGACCGCGCGGCACTGGTGATCCAGAAGCACATCCGAGGCTACCGTCGTCGCTGCATGTTCCAGAAGCTGAGGGAATTCGCTGTGCGCGTGCAGAGCCTCGTCCGTCGATGTATCGCCAAGAAGGAGCTCGCAAAGCGTCGGGAGGAACGTAGAGAAGCGGCCGCCGTCACGATCCAAAAGCAGTGCCGACAGTGGCTGGCTGAGTGCCGCCGCGTTGGTGTGCTGGTGCAGGAGTTCCGGTTGCGTCGCGCGTTCAGAAACTTTCACCGCGCTTGTGTGGCGTCACATGCCGAAGCTGAGATGGAACCGTCTCCCGGTGAGGAGAGTGTCTCGGAGTCGGGCAAAGAGCAGTTATTGTCTGTCGTCAAGCCCAGCGTCGTCGAGCCGAAGAGTGGCAACTCGAGTCTGGATGAAGACGCTGCCAATGGCACCGTTAGACTCCCCAAGGCCGGAGGACGTCGCCGTGCGAACAGCAGAGGCAATGCGCGTCGCCAGCGACTCGGAAGTGATGTGGATGATCGCAACGCGCTGCTCGAGAACGAGATCCTGCGTCTACAGCAGCTTCTCGTGGAGAGCAAGGGGCAAGCCGCTCTCCCAGCGCGTCCTCGACGCTCGTCGACCTCTGCTCGCCCTCCCAAGAGCCTTCCGCACCACCCGCCTCTTCCGTATCAGATCGATTCGGTCGCAGCGCGGCCCCCGCTCCAGGTCAAGAGCCGACGCAGCTACTCGGTCGACGGCGCCGAATTCTCTGGCGACGAAGGCGAAGAGGACGACGAAGTATCGCTGTTGCCTCCTCGGCGCGCACAGAGTGTTCTTCCTCGTCGCCAGCAGGACCACGTGTCCATGCTGACGAACAAGATCGAGGAGTTGGACGCCAAGTGCAAGTTCTTGGAGCAGATCGTGGCGAAGCGCACGTTCGAAGACGCTCCGTACGGCGGTCCTTCGCGGGATTCATCCATGATCGGCGGTCCTGGATGGGGCGAGACGTCGTCCATGGATGGGTCGGCGTACGGCGACGCGCCGCTCAGCGACCACAGCGACTCGGCGGGCGTGGACTCGATCCTCGCCAACATCCAGCAGCAAATGAACTACCTGCGTCGGTCGATCGCGGCGAAGGAAGAAGTGATCCGCACGACGCGCAAGTCCCACGCCATGTCGGTCTCGTCAAGTACTCGTCCGACTCGCTCCTCGTCCATCGCGTCGTCGACGTCCTACTCGGGTCTGCCGGGCGACGCGCCGCCGAGTCTGCCGTCAGTGACGCACTCGGGATCGCACACGTCGGGCGGCATGTCGCCCCACTCGCACGGACCGGCACGACGCCGCAGCTCCATCGGGTACCCGGCGACGCCGACGGGCTCATACTACCAAGGCACGCCGCGTTCGTCCATCTACGGTGGCACGCCGCGCTCGTCGGTCGGAGTCGGCGGCCGGCCCGCGCCACGCATCGTCAAGTGGGCTCGGAGCAACAACTGCTATGAGTGCGAAGAGCCCTTCAACCTGTTTGTGCGGCGGCACCACTGCCGCATGTGCGGCAACTCTTTCTGCCACGGTGCGTCTTGCTGTTTGTCTTGTTGATTTGGTGGTTAGTGGGCAATGGGCTGACTGTGCTGTGATGTGATCGATTGTGCGACTGAGCAGAACACTCGAGCCGGCGGCTGTCCGTGTTCGGCATCGGCTTTGATGACGAGCCCGTGCGCGTGTGCGACGCATGCTTCGCCGACTACTACGCGGCGGCGCAGGACCCGTACGCGCCCATGAACTACGGGTCGTACGTGTACAGCTCCACGCCCATGTCGACCTCGTCGCGCATGAGCGCCATGTGAGCGTCTCTCGTCGGGAATTCCTCCTCGCGTCCAGGCGGGGAGTAGTATTTAGGTATTTTTGCTTTCATCACTTGCAGTAGATGCGTAGCGATAGCAGTAGTGGGTAGTCAGTGACAGGTAATTATCAGTGAATCAGTCAGTTTAGGAGCGAAGGAACGCGACAACATCGTTGGCGTTTACATGAACCTTGACATTCATGGAAGTCGGTCGGTCAGTCATCCGACATCCATGCATGTCAAGGTGCCCATGGTGATGGTTGTCAAAGTCACAATTTCAAACATTTTTGCTATACTATAAGTCACTATAGCGAATGATTGCGATATCACTAAAAATGCCTCTCCACCGCACAACGTTCGGGAATAGGAGAGATCCGAAGAGAATCACGAGCTGAAAATGCTGTCGCGCCGCTGCCTGTCGATCGCTGCCGCTGCGTCCGCGCGCCGCGGCCCCGCCGCGCTTGCCGCTGTCCGAGCTGGCACTCGCTCGCTGCACGTGGAAGCGACCAAACCGTCTATCCAGGTGCTGTACAGCCTGAGCAATGAACGATAACACGAGCCAATGAACTGACTTGATGGTGGTCACTTGACCTGGGCAGGCGGCGATCGCGTCGGCGCCCGTGCTCGTGTTCTCCAAGACACACTGCCCGTACTGTCGCCGCGTCAAGGCGCTGTTCGACGAGCTCGACATCGCGCACGAGGTCGTGGAGCTCGACCTCCGCCGTACGTTGTTGCTGTTGTGATCCGAAAGACACGAGAGCGAACTAACATTTACCGACGCGGTGATGACAGAGGACGGCGCAGAGATCCAGTCGCTGCTGGCGACACTCACGGGCCAGCGCACGGTGCCCAACGTCTTCGTCAAGGGCCAGCACATCGGCGGCTGCGACGCGACGCTCGAGCTGCACGCGAGCAACAAGCTGCTGCCGCTGCTGCAGTGAACAAAGGAGGGCAAGGCGCACGCCTAGAGGCCGTGTACATGCGAACAGGCTACGGGTGAGGCGGACGTGATACATACAGACGGGAGGGAGCGCGAGAGGAGCCGCCTAGGCCCCTCCAGCGCGCCGCCTCGCCCTTGCCATTCGATTACTTAGCCATGATGAACATACTCTCTGTCTCTGGTCACCCACCAATCTCTACGACGCGTCTCGACCGCTTAGGCGGAGGTGGTCGGCGGGCAGTCGTCAAAGTCGCCGATGATCATCTCGTCCAGCGCGCGGCCGGCGCCAACCATCGGGTAGCAGTGCTCGTTCTTCTCGACGACGAACTCGGCGAGGATGGGGCCATCGGCCTCGAGGAAGCGCCGCATGGCGTCCTCCAGCTCGCTCTCCTCCGAGCAGCGCAGGCCCTCGCAGTTCATGGCCTCAGCGAACTTGACGAAGTTCGGGTTCTTCATGGGCGTGCCCGAGTACCGCTCCTCGTAGAACAGGTCCTGCCACTGCTTGACCATACCCTGGAAGTCGTTGTTGAGCAGGAGCACCTTGACGCCGACACCGAACTCGGCGGCCGTCGCCATCTCCGTCAGCGTCATGGAGAAACTCGCGTCGCCATCAATGTCGACGACGAGCGCGTCAGGCCGCGCCACCTTAGCACCGATGGCCGCGGGCAGGCCGAAGCCCATCGTGCCCAGACCGCCCGACGTGATGCACGTGTTGGGGCGCGACCAGCGGTAGAACTGCGCGGCCCACATCTGGTGCTGGCCCACACCCGTCGTGATGATCACGTCGTCGCGGTGCTTGGTCTGCGTGTATAGCTCCTCAATGACGCGCTGCGCCTTCATGGGGGCACCGGGCGCGGCCGGGCGGTAGCGAAACGGGTAGCGCGCCTTCCAGCCCTGCACCTTCTTGTGCCACTCGGAGCGCGGCTTGCTCTCGATCTTGGGCAGGATCTGCTGGATGTTGAACTTGGTGTCGCCGACGACGCCCACGGTCGCGGGCACGATCTTGCCGATCTGCTTGCCCGAGATGTCGAAGTGGATGATGCCGCCGCGGCCCTCACGCGCCGCGCGTTGCGCCTCGGGCGCGAAGTCCGCCACGCGGCCGGTGACGCGGTCGTCGAAGCGCGCGCCCAGCGCGATGACCAGGTCGGCGTCCTGGATCGCCTTGTTGGCGTACACCGAGCCGTGCATGCCGAGCATGTGCAGCGACAGCGGGTCGCGCTCGTCGAACGCGCCCATGCCCTGCAGCGATGTGGTCACGGGGATGTTGCCCTGGCGCGCGAACGCGCGCAGCTCCTCGCTTGCGTGCAGCACGCCGGCGCCGGCGTAGATGATGGGCTTCTTGGCCATGTTGATGAGCTTGACGGCCTGCTCCAGGTTCTTGTCCTGGTTGACGCGGTTGCCCACCGTTTTGCGCTGGCCGTAGTAGCCGAGCAGCTGCGGCTCGTCCACCACGGGCGTCTTGCACAGACCCGCCGTGATGTCCTTGGGTAGGTCCACGAGCACGGGGCCCGGGCGGCCGGTCGTGGCGATGTGGAACGCCTCGCGGATGTTGCGCGCCAGGTCCTTGACGTTGCGCACCTGCACGTTCCACTTGGTGCACGGGCGCGTGATGCCCATCACGTCGGCCTCCTGGAAGGCGTCGCTGCCGAGCACCTGCGTGGCCACCTGGCCGCTGAAGACCACCATGGGCGTGCCGTCCATGAGCGCGTCCTGCAGAGGCGTGACCGTGTTGGTGGCGCCCGGGCCGGACGTGACCAGCACCACACCGGGCTTGCCCGTGGCGCGCGCGTAGCCCTGCGCCATGTGGCCGGCGCCCTGCTCGTGGCGCGTCAGGATGAACTTGAAATGCTCGCTCTCGTGGATGGCGTCGAACACGGGCAGGATGGCGCCGCCCGGGTAGCCGAACACGCACTCGACGCCGAGGTCGGCCAGCGTCTCGTGGAAGATCTCGGCGCCCGTCTTGCCGATGTACGCGTCCGTCATCTTGGGCGCGCGGCGCTCCGTGGCCTCCTGCACCTGCTGCGTCGACAGCGAGCGCGAGGCCATGTTCTCAGCAGCCGCGAGCGCCGGCACCTGCGCCGCGTGCTTGGCCATGGACGACATGGAGCGCGCCAGGCGTTTGACGCTCTGCTGCCGCTGGCAGTGGCGGGCTGCGGCGCGCGCGAGCTGGAGGCCTCCCAGCATCTTGTTGCTCGTTCGGAGAGTCGGAGGGCGGTGGGAAGCGGTCGCAGGGCACGCGACAAGAGCGGAAATGACCCGAGTGCTGGCTTCGTCTCTCTGGGGCACTGCGGCAGCCGGCAACAGAGCGAGAGGGAGCGGGTGAGAGATCCAATGCGGTCTCCGCGCGGCGAGCTTTTGTGCCGGCGCTTTGGGTCGGGGGAGCTCCGCGCGTGGCCCACCAGAAACTTTTCAGAATGGGAGGGGGGGCGGGTTGGGCTGGGGGAAACCCGTTTATTTTAGACCTGGCCCGTTTTGCGTGATTTTAGCATGTAAATGTACCAGCGGGTCTTGAATGAGCGGGTCAGGTTAAATAGGTTCCAGTGGTCTAGACCCGCCCGTGATGCGCTGTCAAAGGGCAGCAGACAAGCAGCGCCAGCGTTTGCGCAAATCGGTACATAGGTGGACAGCGCCGACTGACGGCTTCAAGCGCCTTCTCATTGGTGGAAAACGGTATTTAAATCGATTTCATTGGTGGAAAACGTGAAATACGAAGGGAGACCACAAGAACGCGCACCACGTCACAGGTTTTCCGTGTTGGAAAGCGGGTCCTGACACCAGCTGGTCGAGTGTATGCGCAGTTCCCAGAGTCCCATCTATATCAGTACATTTCCGTTTGACTCACCTTCAACGTTGACCAACCACCACGCGTCAATGTCGCAGCCTACTGATTTCAATGAAACGGGAGATCAAAAGCGTGCAGCTCCAGCACCGGCGGCGCCTTCTCCTTCGCGCCGCTCCCTCCGCCAGAGCAGCACGTTATGCCCACGAATTCCCCGCCTGCCGCCTCCAGGACGTTGGCGCCGCTGCTGTGCGCGTGCGGCGGTGGGAGCGGGAGCGGCAGCTCCTGGCGGCGCCAGATCATGCGCGGCAGGTCAAGAGAGTACAGCGCTTGGCTTGCGTCGGGGGACCACGTGAACGGCTCCGACTCGCCGTTGTCCGCGTACGTGTGCCCTCCGAACACGACAAGCGTCTGGGCGGCGTAGAAGCACTCGAACAGCATGCGCGCGGCCGGCACCGCGGGCGTGGCGCACACCAGCGACGACGGTCGCGGCGTCGACCACAGCAACGTCACCGTGTCGAGGATGTGCACGTCCAGCGGCTTGGCGTTCGCAGTAACGGAGCGTCCGTGCGGCTCGTCTCGCCACCCACCGACAACGGCGATCTGATCGTTCTCCAGCGCGAGCACCTGCATCCCGAACCGCCGGGAGGGCGGCTTGCCCACTGTGTGCGGGTTCAGCCATGCTAGAGACGCGATCCTCCGTGGTGTGATCATTTCCGGCACCGATGCGGGTGCAGCCTGAAGCTCCAGCTGCTGCTCTTTTGCTTCCAGCCAGCGGACGACTGAGGCCGCTCGGAGCTGCATCAAATCGCCATATACCAGCGCGTCCGACCTGCCACCGAACAGGAAGATGCTGGAGCTATCGCCCGCGCACCACCCGTGCCAATACCTCTCCATCGGCGGGCTCTCGTGCTCGACCTGCCACCACCGCCAGCTCTCGAGCGACAGCGCATAAAGGTCGCGGAATATCTGGCCGTTGCGTCCGCGGCCACCGAACACGAGCAAATACCGCGGCGCCAGGAACAGTGCCGAGTGATCGCAGCGCTCCTTCGGCGGCTTGCCCGAGCACTCTTGGAATCGCCACAGCTGCGTGGCCATATCGTACACGTACACCGCGTTCGAAAACGTGTAGCGGATGCGTTCACGTAGCACTGAGTCCTTTGCCTCGACCGCTAATGGGCGTAAAATGGCCGTATCTTGGAGCACACGGCCGCCAAACACGACCAGCAGTTGCTGCGTGTCGCCTAGTGCACATAGAGTGAGCGAGTTGCCGTCGCGCTTGCACGGCACCGAGATCGCGCCCAGAGGGTCGGACGGGTCGCCACGCAGCGGGCGGCACGATACGGCCACGTCGCGGCGCTGGATTTCGGCTACAAGCTCATCCAGAGACCGCGCGGCGCCGACATCTTGGGCTATCCCCTTCGGTTTGGGTATTGGTGACTCACTTGGCGACGATTCTTCGACGATTGTCGGCAATGAATCCTCTTGTGGCGGTTGGTCTGATGCATCTTGGTCAGCGGTTGAGCACGAGTCGACGCCATCATACTGCTGCAGCAGCTCTGCGAGTCGCTGCTTCTGCTTGGCGCGTTTCCACTTGATCTTCCGCAAGGACTCTCTCGCTTCGGGTGCCACTGCCTTTGAGTCGCGAACGTACGCGCAGAGCTCGACCAAGTCGCGCACGCGCGGGCGAAGTGACGCGCTCATCGCTTTGGTCGGACCGTCACCAGCCGGCACAAGTCGAAGGCTTCAGTCTGCCGACGGGTCGACCCGAGTCTATATTTACGGCAGCTACAACATGGGAGGGGACGTCGAGGTGTCCCACGAAGGAAGCGAGCGCTCCCCGTCGCGGATGACGACACTGGTATTCGACAGTTGGGGCGATCGGGCAGTTGGAGGCCCGTCAATGGCGAGATTCGCCATGTCGGGATTTCCCTCGTAGCAGACACATCCATGGGCGTGGGCGACTCGGAGCAAGCCCCCGCGGCAGACCCGCCCCAATCGATGGGGTCCGCTGCAATCCCAACGACAGCCAAGCGCGAGAACGATACTCGGTTTGGCCAGGAGGAGGATGACCGCTGCGTCGGCACTGAGGGAGAGGAAAACGACGCATCAGAGCTGCAGAAGCAGAGCGAGAAGTCTACGGCGGTGGCGACGGCGAGTCTGTCCTCGCCGCTGACGCCGTCGCCTTCGCCTCGCCGAGTGCTGTTCGGCTCCATCCGCGAGGCGCTGATCGCCAGCGAGCGGCAGGCACAGGACAAGCAGCAAGAAGAACGCGAGAAGCTGACACAAGAGGAGGCCGGTGGGGGCTACGTGGCGCTGCGCCGGCGTCAGCGCTCGTTCTCCGTCGGGGTGGCATCGACTGTCAAGAGCGAGGTGATGCGACGTGAGCTGGCGGCTGAGGCGCCGGCGCCCGACGCGGCGGGCTACACGGTGATCCGCCGCCGCGCCGCCAGTGACGTGTCGTCCTGCGCGTCAAGATCGGCGCCCGCGTCGAATGAGACAAAGCGACGAACCGCGAGGCGTAATCACCGCCCTGCGCCAGCGGCGGCGGCAGCGCCACGCGGCGGCGACAAGAAGGAGCGGCGGGCCCGAACATCGCCGCGGTCGCAGCTTCAACACGAGCCGCGTGCCAAGCCGACGACTACTGCCAAAGCGACTGGCCCTGCGTCAGCGTCTCACGGGACCTGGCAGCGCGCGAGTGATCCCCTGGGCTCCATGAGCAGCCTCAGCCGCGCGCTCGTGAATGCCGCTGATCCGCTGTTCTCGCCGGCGGCAAAGCCACGGACAGCACCGACTGCCGACACACCTGATACTCGTAATACTAGCGCGGCGATTGCGCCACCGCCGGGACTGGACAGCGCGTCGCTGGAGCCGACGGGATGGCTCACCACCGCGGCGCCCGACCGCTCGCTGTGGGCGCCCGTATCGCTCCCACCGCCCGATCCGGACGCGCTGGGCCAGCACCAGCCGCAGGAGCCCAAGGAGGAGGAGGAGGGCTCCGCGTGGGCGGCGGCCACGAGCGCCGGCGTGCTGGCGAGCCGGTCGGTGCCCGCGTGGCCGCCGCCGCCGTCGTCCGCGGTGGATCCGCCGGACCAGAGCATTGCGCCGGCCGTGGAGGACAAGGTGGCCAGTTGGCTGGGGTGGGCAGAAAATAGCGAGCTGTAACTCGGAAAGATACGATGACAGTGGTGAGATAGGGCGCGGCGAGTTACGCGAGGGATACGCAGTTTTAGTGTGGCGTAGCCTGGGTTTTACATGAGCTGAATTTTTTGTGGTGCAACTTGCAATGAGTTAATCGGAGGGTGTGGCTCCCGTCGCAAATCGTGTTGCATCATCGCTTGGACGAGAAAGAAAAAGTAGATACACTTGGAGATGCGCCAATCAGCGCGCGGGATTCCACTTTGGGTGGAATATTCAACCAATCAACGAGCATAAACACTTTTCCAGTTTTTTACTTGTTTCACGAAGATCCAGCAAACAGGCAAAACATGTCCCACCCCTTGTTTTGCCATCATCATCTGTAAAGCGAGTCGACAGCCGGAGCCAGCAATCGAACTTTGAAATACGCCGCGCTCTTATATTCGAATTCACGTCCATAATGCATTCCTGCACAAACACACCCACTTTGCCATCTGATATCTCTTACTTTCGAGGAATAAAATGCTCTCTCTTTCGAGGGAGACCACCCACTTTTGCGCTGCTGACACTGAATCGACCTGTACCCCTGTACCCCTGGCTACTCTTCCAGCACATCACAGAGCGCCCTGCCCGAATACAGAAACACACACCGGGAGCTCATTCGGGGCGTCAACACCTGCGCTCGCGCGGTCGTCGCATACAGAGCGGCCTGCCGCCCGCGCGCTCGCCCCCATTCCGCGTCCATTAGCGCGAGTTACGCACTGCCAGCAGCGCGATTACCGACTTCCCCACCGTACCCTTCCGACATCAGACGAGCATGAGCAGCGACGGCGTCGTGCTCGAGGAGGAGTACCACCTGCGCATCGGCGAGAACGCGCTCGTGGCGTCGCTCGCCTTCGCCGTCTTCTGGGCCAACTTCGCCGTCGCGTGGTACCTGTCCTCGCGCCGCGTGCCTGAGTTCGCGGGCTTCACCCCCGGGCAGAAGGCCGACTGGTGCTCTCGGTACGCGCGCATCACTCGCTGGGTTGAAAGGACCGCGTATCGACTAACGTTACCGCTCTTGCCGGACGAACAGGGTCAACTCGACGCTCCATGCGGTCGTAGTCGTGGTCGGCGTCGCGTACGCACTCACGGACATCAGCTGGGACGGCCACTTCCTGCCGCTGAGCTCCATCCGCTCCGCCAGCTTCGTCTTCTCCATCGGTGCGTGGCGTCGTCTGGCTGTGGTGCATGGAGGACAACCACGCTAACTGATACATCGTGGTGCTTGTCATGACGCCGCAGCCATCGGATACTTCCTGTGCGACCTGATCATCATCATCATCTGGCCCGTGGCCATGCAGTGGGTTTTCATCATCCACCACATTGTCGCAGTGTACGTGCTCCGTGCTGTTGTCATCGCTCCGGGACCAGAGGGCTTACATGATGTCATGCCGCTCTTCTCTCGTGCGCAGCGTGCCGTACTTTGTCAACAACTTCGTCTCGTGCTGCGCCGCCAGTCAGTTCGGGCTGCTGCTCTTCCTGCTGGTGGAGCTGGCGACGCTGCCGCTGAACGCGCGCGGCTTCATGGAGTCGGTCGGGCGCGAGGACACCAAGAGCCACACGCGCTCCATTTACATCACGTACGTGGTATGGGGTGTGTCGCGCATGCTGCTGCCCATTTTCCTGCTCTTCGACGTCTGGGCGTACGCGTACCCGTCCAAGCGCAACCACGACGTGTGCCTGTACACGAACCTGGTGGGCGCGCACATCATCGCGCTCTTCTGCATCGGCGTTTTCTTTTTCGTGCACACGCCGGAGATCCTGTCGCGCCGCAAGAAGCGCCACGAGCGCCGGCGCGGCGCCAACGGCGAGGCACTCGGCGGCGACGACAGCCTCGACGAGACCAACCCGGACTCGGCCAGCACGCCGCCCAAGTCGTGCCTCAACGCGCGCTCGTTGTCCATCTCGCTCGGCAGACACAAGGACGTGCCCGCCGTGGACGACTCGTACGACGACATCGAGATGGGCGTGCTGCCGCGCAGCGCCCGCGCGTCATGAGGCGGCCGTTGGCGAGCTCATCTGAGGGCAGCACCGAAGTATTAGAGTCCCCGGTCACTACTGCTTGTTTACACGTTCAGATGAAGAAGTGTAACCTTTTAATGTAACCTACCCAGTTTTGAACATAAAGTACCCCGCACTTTACGACTAGGTTTCGAGTAACGCACCCACGAACCTAGCAGGATCTTGTGTAACCTCCTCGCGTAACTCGTTGGGGCGCACCACCACGAAAACTCAAAGCTCTGACCCAAGCGGAGGACGGCGACACTTAGAGCAGTAGACGGCGGCAGGCATGCGGCTCACGGCGGACGTGATCCTGCGCGCGCAGGTATCCATCAACCCCCTGCGCGAGCGCGAGCTGAATCTGCGCGGTGCGTGGGTCCTTTTGGTGCTTTTCTCGTGCGGTTTGGACTGATAAGGGCGCTCCATGGGCCGGCATCGTGCGTGCTCCGGCGATACACGGCCGACACCGGCAGGCTACAAGGCACCGGCCATCGAGAACCTGGGCGTGACCAAGGTGCGTTATGCTGCTGGATGTTAACCTCCACTTGATCGTCATGCTAACCGTGCGGCTGCGTCTGGCCGCGCAGGACGGGTTCGACTGCATCGACCTGTCGGACAATGAGATCAAGAAGCTGGAGAACTTCCCGCGACTGCGACGCCTGCGCATGCTGCTGCTGCATAACAACCACGTGTCCAAAATCGGCGAGAGCCTGGCTGAGGCGCTGGGCAACCTCGAGTTCCTGGTGCTCACGGGCAACCGCGTGGCGCAGCTGGCCGAGATCGACCGGCTCGCGGGGCTGACCAAGCTCGACACGCTCACGCTGGTCGACAACCCGGTCGCCAAGCGCCGCTACTACCGCGAGTACGTCATTCACAAGCTGCCGCAGCTGCGCGTACTCGACTACTGCAAGATCCGCCCGCGCGTGAGTACTGCTGCCGTCTCGAGTGAGGGTGGTGATAGTGTGTTGTGGGAGCTGATAGCCTTGCTTGTGCTGGATCATGCGCGTACGCAGGACCGAGAAGCGGCCGCCATGCTGTTCAACTCGATGATCGGCAAACAAATCGAGCAGGAGGCGCACATGGACGCCGTCAGCGAGTCGGCCGTCACTGCGCAGACCCACGCCATGGAGAAGGTAACGAACGAACCAGCCAACTACACCCGATGCTGATCCAATACTCACTTGAGCACGTGTTTGTGCAGGTTTCTATCGCGCCCGCCACGTTCGCTCCCCCTCCGCCGCCGCCGCAGACTGTGGTCCCTGCGGTCGTCACGGCAACCACAACAGTAGCGACGCCGGCACCGACAGTAGCGTCCCCGACGCCGGTGAAGGAGGACGTTGACATGGAGGACGCTTCCAAGCCAGAGCAGGAGGCTGCCAAGCACGAGGAGAAGGCTGCCTCACCCGCAGCCGAGCACGAGGCGGCACCTTCGACGCCGCCCAAGGACGTAGAGATGGAGAGCGCGCCGACTGCGGCACCCGCCGTGCCCTTCACCCCGTCCAAGCCGATCGAGCAGATGACCGTGACCGCTCTGCGCGAGGAGCTCAAGAAGCGTGGGCTGGCGACCAAGGGGCTCAAGGCCGAGCTCGTCAAGCGTCTGAAGGAGGCCGTAGGTGCGCCTTGATCCCGAGTGGGCAGACATGAACGACACGAGCGGTCGGGCTCCGATCGCTGGCCGTGGCGATGCGTAGTCGTATTGCAGTGGACTAACTGCAACAAGCAGCTTTTCATAAACGCCCCTGCTGCCACGGTTGCTCGCCAGGAAGAGAGAAATGTCCACACTTTATTAACTATCCTGTTGTTCCGTCCCTCCGGTCCGCTCGCGCCCACCGAGTGCGCCGTGCCTTGTCGACGAACGTCGCGCCAGTCTACCAAAATATCGATAAGTGCCTCGACCTGGTGCGCCTCGCCTGCCCTCGCGCGACACGTCAAGTAGGAGAAGGCGCCGACGAGCCGCACCGGCAGCACAAGGCGCACGCACGCGACGCCAGACAGCGTGCGACGGTGTCTCCATACTGCAGGCGTCCTTCCTCACGTCGTCCGTCACCTGCCCGCGTCTGCATCTTGGGCGTCCATCCAGTCTCTCTTTGCTCGCCTCCGCTCCCCCATCGTCTCCTCTCCGCGTTTCCAACCCCATCACGCCACCCGTCAAACATCTTGCTTGCGCTTCTTCTTCGCCGAGGAGGCCGCGTCGGCGCCGAGCGCGTCGTCCTCACCCTTCCGCCGGGCGCTCCCCGCAGTGCGTCGCTAGGCACACACAGAATTTACAGTCTCTGTTAAAAACACAACAAGATAGTCACATAAGTCGAACAACCACAGGACGCAGGGGCAGGCAGGCCACGCAGACAACACCCCAGGGCGGCACTCCAGGCGGTTCCGCGCCCGTCCCAATGGGAACGGGACCCCATCTTCCGAGATAGAAGACGGGGGCGGAACGGAGAGCGCGCTCGACCCGAGACGGCGCCGCTGAGCAGGGCCAGCGGCCGCCCGCCAGCCTAGCTACGCTCTCTCCTTTCGTCGAGAGGCTCGCCCCACTCCACACCAAGTGCCGCCCCGGTCGTTGACCCCAGTGGATTCGACTCGAGGGTAAAAGATAGAACGGACGGGTACACACCTGTTGCTTCTCCTCCTCCTCGGCGGCCGCGTCGTCCTCCTTGGCCAGTATGGCGAGGCGGCGGCGGTTCTCGCTCTTGTTGTGGATCTTGTAGCCGAACACCCGCGGCACGTACAGCAGCGTCGACGGCGGTGGTTCCAGCTCGCGGTACGTGAGGAAGAACAAGTGCGGGAACGTCGTGCCGAAGTAGGCGCCATCAACTGGGAGTCAGATAGCGTTAGTTCCACGAGTTGGAGGGATGGCACCGACATGCACACCAGCGGACGTACTCGGTGGGTTGTTGTACTCGCTGGCGGGCGTGTACAGGTCGCGACACTTGGGGCAGTACACCTTCATGTCAGACTTCTTCCACTCGTCGTGCAGTCCCGCCTGCGTTTCCTCAGACAGCGTTCGTTAGGCAGTGATCGATACATATTGACGTACTCACAGGACTGGGACGCACCGGGACGACAGGCTGGCCGTCGCAGAGTGCACGCGGGCAGACGCCGAAGTCGCCCTCCCGGTACTTCTTCATCTATTGGAGGTGGCCGCAACAGAAGCACGGCGTTAGCCACCTCGGGTTGTCCGACCGTCCACGCACAACAAGGAGCTTACCATGGCATCCAGGCCGTGCGACGTGATGATGTAGCGCGCGTGGATGAGGCCGTACAGCTCCGCCGCGTACGACGGCATCTCATCATCGTACGGGATGTCTGCACAGACGACTCTCGCGTTAGTTCCTGTAGCACAGAGAGGATACGGACTGGAGCGCCACTAGCCACCGACCAGACGCCCGCGCACGCACCCGTCAGATCCAGGATGATGTTGAGCGCGTCCTGGAAGTTGGGCACCATGGCGCGCAGGCCGTAGAGGTTGAACGAGTCCTCGATGTAGCTCTGCGCCACTTCGCAGAAGTGCTCGTTGCCCGAGAGGCTGCAGAACCACTGGATCCACTTCTCGTCCTCCTCCTCGTAGTCCGACATGCTGTCCTCGTGAGCGTCCAGCTTGGCCCGAGTCGCTGGTCGAAAGGGGGCGGGAGGCACGTGAGCACGCGCCTGCCGACCTCTTTCTCTCTAGGTTGATTCGCGTCGCCCTCTCTCGCCTCCTCCGGCCGCTCTTCCGACGCGGCGAGTAGCTGATCCCTGCTCCGTTCCGTGCGCTGTCGACTGGTGCCGCCTGGACTCCTGCTCGACCGCTGCAAGTCGCTCCTCGCGCCGCCCAAAGTCCGTCCGCCGCCGCGTAACCTCGGCGCGTTCTCGCTCTCCTGTCGTTCCAAAGCGTTCGCTCTCGGCGGGCGGGGAGGGGAACCCCCGTCCAAACCGATCGTTCCCGCAGATCCGACTACCCGGTAGTCGAAAAGGGGCAAGGAAGGGGTACATCGTGAGTAACCCCGGTCGTAATCGAGACATCTCGTCCATCACTCTGGCGGGTGGATGGCCAATCAGTTTCGGGAAAAAGAATGGAGAGCGAGATCCAGATGGAGTCAGATCTGGTCCGATCTGATAAAGTGTAGCCACCCACGAGCGCAACGTCACTCGGACCTCCTCCAATCCCGTATCCGATAGGGTTAATGCGAATGGTTCACTAAATGCCTCTGTCCAACTACCGACTGCAATCTCCTTCCCGCGCCGCCTTCAGCTCTACGCGACCCTTGCAATGCGCTCCATCGACCACAGGGCGACGTGCATTCACCGGTTCTCCTGGTAGGGCGAGAAGCCGATGACGTCCCGCAGCGGCGCCAGCATGGTCTTGACGAAGTGCATGGCCACCTCGGCGTCTTCTCCGCAGAAGCGCGCGATGACACCGTCCCCGAGCGGGCTGGCGGACGCGATCACGCCCGAGAAGTCGTTCTGCGAGGCCAGGCGGCCCTGCGGCGTGATATCGCGCGCGTTGTGCAGCCGCTTGCGCGAGCTGAACGCGAGCAACAGATCCGTGATGGTCTGCAGCTTGGCGCCATAGATCACCATCAGTCCGAGCACGTGCATGCCCTGCATGCGCTCGCGCAGCTTGACCTCCTCGTCATCTGCGATACGTAAGGCTGCGTTAGTTTCCATCCCCAAGTGCAGCACTCACGGCGGCAGCGGATCGCACCTGTCAGGCGGACGCGGTCGGTCAGCAACCGTTCACCGTCCACGAAAATCTCCGCCGTGTTGTCATACTCGTCAAAATCCCAGTGCTCGAGGATCTCCTTGCGGCTCTCGAGGACGGCGCCGGTTGTCAGGTAGTTGCGCTTCCGCCCGCTCGTGAGCCAGTCCACGAACACCAGGTTCGCCCCTTTGGTCAGTCGGAACGACTGCGTCTGGCGGTAGCGCGCGCGCTCAAAGCACGTCACGGGATCCGGCAGGAACGCGAGCGTCGCCCCTGCGTCGATTGCCAAATCAAACGACTGTGTCACCTGGTCGCTGCCCTCAGACTTGAACACCTTGGTTGTTGCCTGCGTCGTCAGCACCACTGGCAGGTCGGGCGAGCGCAGTCGTTAGTCGGTCATGCGTCTCTTGTGTATGAAGCCATGGGGAGGAACGCACCTGTCGTCCCTGGCATGAGCTCGCACGCGACCGACACGTTGTCTCCGCCCACCAGCCCGCCACCGTACCCTAGAATGTACTGCAAGCAAGAGCAGCGCTCAGACCTTCCGACAATGCGACCGTCAGCCACACCACTGCATACGACGGACGCACCGTGACGTAGGTGCCGAAGCTCTGGCGGATCGTGCCGCGCGGGTGCAGGAACTTGAGCGGGTACGTCGCGTACACGTACGTGGCAGTGGTCTGCCCGTCCACAAGCTCATACTTGAGCTTGCCCGTCGTCCTGGGCGCGTCCGCAGCGCCGTTCGCCCCCATTTTCTCGCTCTTAATCGACCCACCGACACGGAACGTGATGCAAAGTGAAGTTCGTGCATTCAGCGGGATCAATGCGCATCAAATCAACTGCGGCCGTATAGATCCCGCGGTGGCGGTATGTCACTTGAAACAACTTGTCCTATACGAATAGCGACAGTTTTGTCTTTTGGTATTCCAGTGGGAGCAGATTAGTCCGGACAGTATGATAATGACTACCCTGACTCAGAAGAATGACCTGGAGGACACCAGAAGTTGGCAGATTACGTCTCCTGTCCTCGACGCAAGCCGGTCAGCCTACTGCTGTCATTGCCCGGTGGCTAGCGCTGCTTGAAGCCATGCTGCGCCTTCGTGTCTATGCGTCAGTAGATCCGATGTAGGTACATGTACTCTCGCCAGGGCTGGGTTCGTCGCATGCCTCCCACTGGATCGACGCCCAACGACTGGGTCCCTGTTCAGTCCACTACCCTGCAGACGACCTTGAACGAACCGAAGCTTAACTCTGTCCGTTGGGGCGACCGAGATCCTCCGCGCTCTCTGCTCTGATAGCGAGGGCATGAGGCAGGTCGTGCATAAAGGGGCGTCACACACACAGTCATATGCGCATACGCATACACCGTCACCGCCACATCCATCATCCGCGCGGGCACTGGGCTTGCACCTCGGGTAGTTCGTCGCGTCGACAAGAGACAGCGGTGGGCGAAGGGACCACCACAGGATGTGACTTACAGGTTACAGGATGGCAGGTGGGCGGGTTGGGTCGTTTCGAAAAAAAACAACAGGCGACGCTCACTCCGGCCGGGTCGGGTTCACGTCGCACACGCTGCCTTCGTAATCACCTGCGAGCACATCAACATCCGGGTCCGGGTCGAGTTTACATCCAGACCCACTGAATCTCCCGGCGAAACCCACCCGTCAGAAAGGTAAATGGAGATATCTCGTCGCTGAACTAGCGACAACAAGGCGGCGAATCGACTCGGGACGACTCCGGACGAGAGGAGAGCGACACTGAGCGCCTTGGGGCGGAACCAGCGGCAAGTGCGGAACTTCCCGGCCGTGAGAAAGAGGAGGTAGGTGACCTTCTCTTCGCCTGCGAGATACAGTGGCGCGCGCGTGGGCAGCGTGGGACCCCCGCCGCCGTTAAACATGAGCAGTCTCCGTTGCGACGCGCAGCGGACAGAGAGCGAGGCTGTGGACGAGCTGTCGGCGCCCTTCTCGCTGCCGTCGGTGCCCGAGTCCGCGCCCATGCCGCTGACGAGCGATGAGCTGGCGCTGGACGCGGCGGGCCGCCGCCCGTCGTACGCGTCCTCCGCCGGCGGGTACGCGCTGGAGGACGACATCCGCGCCATGGGCGACCAGATGAAGCGTGTGCTGGCCTTCTGTGAGAGCCAGGCGCAGAGCCCGCTGCGGTTGCAGGCCAAGATCAACGACCTGGAGGAGCAGCTGCACCAGGCCATCGCCGAGAAGAACTACTGGATGAAGCGCTGCAAGGAGCTGTCCGGTGCGCGCCCGCCCGCCCCGGACATGGCCTCTCGCGACCTGCGTACGTTCAACTATGCATGTTGGTGGTGGTATCGACTCGGTACTAACTCTCGCGCATGTGATGGACGACCACAGAGTGCGTCAAGCAGCACCGGCGCAAGCGCACCAACTCGGAGCTGATCCTGATCGCCGACACGTTCGGGTCGCCAGGCGAGGGCATCGTAAACGAGGACACGTCCAGCAGCGCCGACAGCGACGCGTCGTCCACCTCGTCCGTTTACAGCGACGTCGAGGTGGAGGCGTTCCCGCGCTCGTGCTTCCGTCTGCTGCAGTGCTCGGACGAGCAGTGCGAGGTGTTCACGCCCATGAACCGCAGCATCCGCACGCAGCACCGCGCGCGCAACAACGTGCAGTTCATCTGGGACGAGCCGCCCAAGACAGTGCTTATCGTCAAGAAGCCCAATGAGCCGTACATCACGGACACACTCATCCGCATCACGTCGTGGATGCAGAAGGAGAAGGGCATGCTCGTGTGTCTCGAGCCCACGGTCCATGCCGACCTTGCGCTGCCTCACACCAAGACGTGGGCCTCGCCCGAAGAGTGGGAGGACGTCCAGACGTCGATCGACTTCGTGATCTCGCTCGGTGGCGACGGTACGGTGCTCTGGGTCTCGTCCATGTTTCGGAAGAGCGTGCCGCCAGTCTTGTCGTTCGCCATGGGCTCGCTCGGCTTTCTCACGCCGTTCGACTCGGAGAACGCGATCGAGCACCTCACAAGCATCATCCACGGCGGCTTCTACATGTCGCTGCGCTCGCGCTTGGTCTGCTCCATCTACCGGAACGGCAAGGAGAAGGAGGTGCTCAACTGCATGCACGCGCTTAATGAGATCGTGATCGACCGCGGCCCGTCCGCGTCGCTCGTGGAGCTCAACTGCTTCTGCGACGACCTGGAGATCACCAAGATCGCCGCGGATGGCATCATCATCTCGACGCCGACCGGGTCCACCGCGTACTCGCTGTCTGCTGGTGGGTCGATGGCCCACCCGTCGGTGCCGTCCATGCTGCTCACGCCCATCTGCCCGCACACGCTGAGCTTCCGCCCACTGCTCTTCCACGACAGCGCCAAGCTCAAGATCGTGTTCCCCATGACGAGCAGAGCGTCGTCGTGCTACGTGTCATTCGACGGGAAGAACCGCGTGCGGCTCGAGCGCGGCGACTGCATTATCGTTCGCGTGTCCTCGTTCCCGCTGCCCTCGATCTGCCGCGTGAATGAGAACACGGACTGGTTCGAGTCGATGATCACGAACCTGAACTGGAACCAGCGCCGTGCACAGAAGCCCTGGAACCCGGACCCGACGCATTTACAATAGCGTGCTGCGCACCTCCCAGACGCTGCCTCCACTCCGCTCTGTGGTGTGATGCAGCGCCTGCCCTCTCGTTCCTCTCCTTGCCGCCATCCAACTCGTCGAGGGCTGGCCTGAGCAGTAGAAGCGACGAGTCATGCGTGTAACTTGATGTCGACCCTCGCGCTGTCTTGATAAAGGTGTAGTAGTCTTTTCGACAAGGATCAGGGGCCCCTCGCGGCTCCGCTGTAAATTCCCGCCAGATAAACAAAACACGAGAAAATTACAATCGCTTTCATGTTGCCGGCTTACCCTCACGTGTTTGGCCTACTTGAGCGCTTCGGTGGCGTCTTTGCTCGGAACGGGTTCCGTTGGCCGGCGCATCGTCGACTGCCACACAGCAAAAGATAGGCATGGCGTTGGAGCATCAAGCTAAGGCAGACAGTAAGAAATGCTCGAACGCTCGTACCTTCGCCATTCCGGACACCGGCGCGAATCCCATTTCGACTTGGCGCTGCATCAAGAGAGTCTTCTCGCTCTCGGCGTCAGATAGCTGGGAAAGCAGCATTTGCAGCTCCCCCGCGTGCTGCGCCTTCAGCTGAAGCATCTTGGACTCGTAGGAGCTCGCGTCCTTCATCAGTCGTTTAAACTGCTCGTGGATCTCGACGCACTTGCGCTTGTACGCATCGCGTTTCTGCCATTCAATTGTACGCGAAGGATGTTAGAATTCGCAATAGCTCGTCATCAGCAATTGATTTGGTAGCTCCTACCTTTTGTGTCTTGCTGAGCTCGTGTAGTGCCTTCGAAAGCGCCGCTCGAGTTTCTTGCTTCAGCGCTGCGTGCTGGCCACGGAAATCCGCTTCAAGCATCGCACACTTCGCCTACACACAACGCACGTTTCCACAGTCACTTCACCGCGTTCGGCAACGATCACACAGTTGCGTTAGCTAGCACCTGCAGATCGTGTGACGTCCGCGCATGGTCTTCTTTCTCTTTCTCGAATTTCTCCAGAACCAACGCGTAGTCTTGCTCCAGGTACTTGACCTGTATAACAGAATTGGCAAAGGGCCACGGTTAGTGACGACTTGGAGGTGATCGGTTTCCTCTCAATCCCGCCTCACCTTTCCATCGAGCTTCTCGTTCTCGATCTTGATGTCTTCTTGACAGTGAAGCATGTCGCTGTCCGCAAGAGCTGATCGGTTAGCTCGTGTGAACGACAACTGATGGTCCCAACTGTCAGCATTTTTCGTACCGATGCTTGGTCTGCAGGGTGTGGTAGTCGTTCTCGACTTCTTTCAGTTTGGATCGCAGTGTTATGCACTCGGATTTCATCCGGGAAACCTGCTCGTAGTTCCCATCGTATGCCTTAGTGCGTGTGGGCCCATGTGATTCACGAGCAATCATCAACTCACCAGTTCCTGGGACGCTTTCTGACTCGCACCCATGTGATTCCTTTCGCCTTCGACCGCTTCCAGTTTTTTCACGACGCTTTCGACTTCGAGTTGGAGCTGATGAATCGATTCTTCGGCATCTTGTTGGCTTTTGCGCAGCGCTTCCTCCTTTCCTGCAAGCTGTACACGTTCGATACATCAGACATCTCTAACCGCGACCAAGCTTGACACCTTGATTTTTGACATCAAAGTCCATACCTTCTTCTCGAGCTCTTCGACGAGCGCTTTGTACTTGGCCACTTCTTGCTCCCGCGCTTTAGCTGCCATCGAGTCTTCGGCAATGGACTCCTCGTGCTCCTGTCTCTTCACGGCCAGCGCACTATTTTGCTGAGCTGCAACCTCGGCTGCTTGCAGTTTCAACGTGAGCTCGTTGATTCGGTCCTACCCAAGATTATTTACGTCAGTTAGATCAAATCGGTGAGTCGAAAGAGCGATATTGCCATCGCACCTTCAGTATGGACTGTTCCTTCTCCCAGGTAGCGCGCTCTTCGCGAATCCTGAATACACAGCACAGTTTAGTGAAGATGTCATCTCGTTTTCTGTTGCAATCCCGCCTCACACAGCACGTACTTTGCCGTCAGCGTGCTGTGGCTGCTCGTAACGAGCGCGTCTTTCTGCTTCAATTGGTCGCGGAGCGCCTCCACCTCAGCCTTCATGTCTTCCATGTTTGTCTGCGCGCGGTCGCATTGTGATCGCAGACTGTCGCGCTCGTCTTTCGTTTTTGCCAACGATCTTGCATGAGCTTTGAGATCAAGCTCCAGGGAAGCATTGGTAGCAAGAGCGTCTGCAAGTCGAAGTTCCCGCTCACTTCTCTCCTTCTCGGCTCCCGAGCTGGCGCGCGCCATCTCATCTCGCGTTTCCTGTTGCGACTTCACACATCAGTACGCCAACACAAGTGAGGTCTGAACGACCGAGAGCTCAAGCCAGCCGCACCTGAACCTCCGCCTTGAGCGCTTTTATCTCGATGCTGGCCGTTTCCCGCAGCTGCTCCAAGCGTCGAATGGTCTCGACATTGCGCGTGCCCTCCGCCTTTTCCTCCGCCAGCCGCAGCCTCTTCTTCAGATCCGCGAACTGCATCTCGTACGTCTGCTGGAGACACTCCATTTCATTGCCCTACAAACAGTCGAATGGCATGTAAACCACGTGTGCCGTGAGGGTGGTTTAACTCCGATCGCATCGTTACCTGGTCGACGGCGAACTGCTCGTACTCGGTCTTAATGATCTCGTACTCGCGCCGCACCTCAAACGCTCGCTGGTGCTGACGCTCGAGCTCTGCCTGTAGCACCTCGATGCGGCTCTGGTACGGGCCCTCCAGTTCCTCCTGGATCTTGATGCGCAACTGGTCCAAGTCGCGCGGCGGCGCGAACTTTTGCTGCAGCGACTCGAACGCCTTGGCCTTGGCCTCCAGCTGGCGCTTCCACTTGGCGATCAGCTCCTCGTGCTTCTTGTCGGACTCAATCTAGTGTGTCGCCACACACAAGTCGCGTGCGTTAGGGATGTAGAGCAGTAGAGAGGATACCTGCGCCAAATCCCGTAACCTTTTGCTCGGTCTCCTGCATCAGAACGGTCTGCAGCTTGTCGCATCGCTCGTGCAGGCGCTTGACCTCATCTTTTAGCTGTGCCAGCACATCAACACCCATCAAGAACGCGCTCTAACGTTAACAAGCAGCCCATGACGCCGGAACGATGAGCCGCACCCGTGCGTTGTTCTGCTGTAGCCCGTCGCGCTCGCGCTGCAACGTCTGGCTCAGCGCCGCCGTCTTGTGCAGGTCCGAGTTCAGTTGCACGATCTGCCGCAGCAGCGTGTCGTACCGCGACGGCCCTCCCTCCGCCGTGGCTCCTCCACCAGCAACAGCGGCAGCGGCGGCGGCGACACCAGCGCTCGCGTCCATTTCCGCGCGCCTTACACTGCGCTTCACTATAAGATGACCGCTTCAACGTCGGTTACCGTGGTGTCCTTTCTAGGACTGAGTCTGTTACTTCACCACTTCATAAAGTTACTTTTGATAACGTACCCCTTCGTCTTCCCGTTTCACAAAGCAAGGTAGATATAACGTAATATTTAACAAAAGACGTCGCGAACCGCCTTTGACCTTCCAGACCAGTCACCGACTGGAGCTGCTCGTTTGGTGGCGGCGCAGCGCCCGAAACGACACTCGACGAACTCGATTTGACCGGCGCGACTCGACTCGGTTCCCCTGCGCCCACGTCCTCCCCGCGCCCCACGCACAGCGACAGCGACCGACTCCGAGCCAGCACGATGCCCCGCCCCGCGAAGCGCAAGTGAGTGGCGGCAGCGTCGTGTCTGTGGACGTCAGTAGTCGATTCTAACCCTCGCCTCTGTCTTTGTGAAGGTTGAGCAGCAACGGAGCCAGCCCTGCGGCCAAGCCGGCGACGACCAAGCCCGCGGCCAAGTCCAAGTACGTGGCGGCGGCCAAGCAGGAGCAGAAGCGCAGCGGCAACAAGGCGCAGCTCTTCGACTCGGACGAGGAGGAGGAGAACGATGACGACGAGCAGCAGGATGATGACGAGGAAGAGGACGACGATGAGGAGGAGGAGGTCGCCACCGGTTTCTCGGACTCGAACAAGAGCTGGCTGAAGCCGAAGAAGAGCGGCAGCGACGACGACGAAGACGAAGAGGAGGAGGAAGACGACAACGACTTTGAGCTGGAGATCGAGCGCAAGGCGCGCCTGCTCGACGAGGAGGAGGCCCGCCAGGCGACCGAGGCCAACGAGGAGATGCGCCTCAACATCGCCAACAACGAGCCGTACCACCTCCAGACGGAGGAGGAGCTCGAGGAGGACGGCGCGGACGCGACCGACCCGGCCGAGGTGTACCAGCGCATCAAGGACGTGGTGGAGGTGCTGTCGCACTTCAAGGACCGCCGTGAGCCGGGCCGCTCGCGCGTGGACTACATGGAGACGCTGGCGCGCGACATCTCTAACTACTTCGGCTACAACCGCGAGCTGATTGATATGTTCCTTAAGATGTTCTCGCCCGCCGAGTGCGTCGAGTTCGTCGAGGCCAACGAGCAGCCGCGCCCGCTCGTGATCCGCACCAACACGCTCAAGACGCGCCGCCGCGACCTCGCGCAGGCGCTGATTCAGCGCGGCGTCAACCTCGACCCTCTCGCCAAGTGGTCCAAGGTCGGCCTCAAGATCTATGACTCGCCCGTGCCGATCGGTGCCACTCCTGAGTACCTGGCCGGCCACTACATGCTGCAGTCGGCCTCGTCGATCTGCGCCGTCATGGCCATGGCGCCGCAGATGAACGAGCGCGTGCTGGACATGGCGTGCGCCCCCGGCGGCAAGACGACGTACATCGCGCAGCTGATGAAGAACACAGGCACAATCATCGCGAACGACCTAAAGAAGCAGCGCCTCAAGGCCACCGTGGCCAACCTGCATCGCCTCGGCGTCAAGAACACGTCGGTCTCGTGTTACGACGGCCGCAAGTTGCCGACGCTCTTCCGTGGCTTCGACCGCGTGCTGCTCGACGCGCCCTGCACGGGCATGGGCGTGATTGCGCGCGACCCGTCGATCAAAACGCAGAAGACGGAGAAGGACGTGCTGCGGCTCGCGCACCTGCAGAAGGAGCTGCTGCTTGCCGCCATTGATGCCGTGGACGCCAAGTCCAAGACGGGCGGCTACATCCTGTACTCGACGTGCTCGGTCATGGTCGAGGAGAACGAGTCGGTCGTCGACTACGCGCTGCGCAAGCGCTGCGTCAAGCTCGTGGACACGGGGCTGGACCACGGCAAGGCGGGCTTCACACGCTACCAGCAGCAGCGCTTCCACCCGTCGGTCAACCTCACGCGCCGCTTCTACCCGCACGTGCACAACATGGACGGCTTCTACGTGGCCAAGTTCAAGAAGTACGCCAACACGACGCCCGAGGAGGAGGAGGAGGCCAAAAAGTCGCGCGAGGAGGTCGAGGCTGAGAAGGAGGCCGAGGAGGAGGAGGCTAACAAGTCTAAGCGCTCCAAGAAGAAGGCTGCGCGCGCCGTCAAGCAGGCCGCTGCCAACGTCGAAGCGGTCGTGGAGGAGGAGGCCAACAGCGACAACGATGCGGAGGAGCCCAAGGCCGAGCGTCCCGCCAAGAAGCAGAAGACGGACCCGCCCAACAAGAAGCAGCAGCAGCAGAAGGCCGGCGGCAAGAAGAAGCATGGCGGCAAGAAGAAGCGCCACAACAAGTAGAGCGTCCGTTGCCCCGCTTCTTCTGCTGCTCACACCTTGTTTTGTGTCTTCATCGGCTTCAGCTTCTTCCAGAGAGTGGACATCACCCGCATCACCACGCCTGTAGGAGTAGCGAGCCGTCTAAACGATATGGATTTTTCAAAATTGTTGCTTTGTGTTGCTTACCGTTGAGCTCGCTCTGGATTCCCTCGTCGTTGCCGTCGGTTAGTCCTGCTGAGCATCGTCACGAGTCAGTGACACAAAGCATAGTCAATCAATGCACGCTAACATCAGCTCACCTGCGAGCGACTTATCTCTTTTCTTGCTGCCTCGCGCATTATAGTGTCATCTTCTCACTTTCCACCAGGCGGATTCGATTCCACACGGGGCAGGCAATGTTGACGCACGCGGCAAACGAGTCGCGGTCGCCACAAGCGTTGCACGCGAGTGCCAAGCAGTGCAGTGTCCGCTCTTGGCGAGATGAGGCGGTGTGCAGTGCGAACAAGCTGCGCTGCGGGTTGGCCGCGCACTCGGCGCATAGCGAGTCTGATCCGAGCTGCCCGCAGAGTCGGCAGTGCTTGCTCAAGTAGTACGAGTCGATTGAGCGACCCTCACACAGTCCTCCTCCCCCACCACCCTGGAACGCAAGGTTGCGTGCTTTGACCGCCGACTTAGGAAGATCGTTGTACCAAGTGCGCACGTTCACACCCATCAGTAAGAACAGTCGCTCCAGGCTTGGGAGGATCTGCACAGCATTGTAAAGTATCAGTTCCACCACTCCCGCTGGGCCGACCGCACAAGGAATCGAGACGACCGTACCTGCTTGTGGATGTAGTACTGGTAGTTGATGGTGTAGCGCAGCTTGTTGGTTCGGTCGACAATCTCGTCAGGCGAGACGACCAGGTCCATCAGACGCGCTCCGGGTGGTCCATTTACGACGACGTATGACACGCGCTCCGCGTACCGCGGCTCCGCGCGTGGATCCCTTGTCATCGCCTTGGTACTCACAAGCGCCGCCGGTGGGGCACTTGGCGCAGCGAAACAGCGAAAGCAGACGTGTCAGTCGTACAACAGTTGGCAACCAGCGCGACGAAGACAAAATCTGCCACCTAGGCACATACCTTCTGTCGCTGTACGTGCCCAAACGCACTTCTTTCGCAAAAATGAAGTCGCGCAGCGGCAGCCGGTCGTCCAGCATCTGTATCCAGTAGCGATGCAGGTGCTGCTTAACCTTGGACAGATCGCTAGTGCGGAAGAGCAAGTCGAGGCACTCGCGCATCGCTGTCTGTACGACCCCGCACGAGTCTCGGCGCACAGTCTCGATGCCTTTCGACTCAATCTCGCCCTCCTTCTGCGTCGGGCTCTCGAACTTGTAGCCCACATATCGCTTCTTGGATACGAGAATGCAGCCCATGTACACCTTCTCTAACTTGAGCGTGACGGGTCTGGCTCAGATGGTACAATAACACAGTGATAAAGGTGTCGGTCAGTTCTGATGAATGATTTCAGTCACGATCACACTCGCGTACTTCGGGTTCGAGCTCGTCACAGCATTCGTGATCTCCTGTCCAATCCGAAACGCGTCTGCCTTGGATCGGCCTTTCAGCATCACGAACAGACTGTCGGTGTCGCCGTACACAACCTTGGCGTTCCATTCCTCTCGGGATTCGACCAGGCGGACGGCAGCTTCTAAAGTGCACCGACCGCTCTGTGCACACAAGTCAGGGCAAATGTTATCCTTTGTACAGTTAGACATTTCGCGTCCCAGCACCCTACTTGAACGATGGCATCCGCGAGCTGCGCGCACGGCATACGTCCGGAAAAGCCGGCGGCTGTGTACCCATACGTCACGTTGGCGATCATTTTCAGCGCAAGCTGCCGTGCGTTGAGAACCTTGACCAGTCTCTCTCTGCCCGCCTTCTTGGCAGACTTCATGGCTTGCTTGACCATGATTCGTGTCGACAGGATCTCATCCAAAACGACTGGGAGCACTCCTGTTCTGTAACTCTTTGGACTAAACAGCGTACCGTTCGGCGCAATCACGATGCCGTCGCGAGATCGTACTAGCCCCTCCGCGCTCGGAGAGAAATGGGCCACGCCCAGTGATGTCTCGAGCTCAGAATGCAGCCCGTCCTTCAGTCTCCCAAGCAGCGTCGAGTAGCAGAGATTGTATCCTATCACGAGCGACGGATACAAAGACTGTTTCGCACAATTTGTCAAGCGGTGAGTACCATACAGCATACAATTAATTAGCGAGATAGTCGAGCATACCTGAAAATCGAGGACCACCACCGGGTCTGCGTAGAAGCTCGACTGGGGCTCCATTACGAGCGGTGTGCACTCCATCGGCGCTTGCCCAGCTACGCCCGTTCTGTTCGGAGATAGAAGAAGGAAGTTCTTGCGCTTGGTGACGCGCAGCATCACCGCCTCCACTCGGTACTGCGAGCCGCGGGAAAGAACCGAGTAGAAGTCAATGCCAAACAGCCGCGCCATTTCACTGAGAGGCAGACGAAAAATTCAGTGAGACCAACAGTGCGGTCAACGGACTAAGATAGCTACCCTTACCTTGTTCTGGTGATGAGCTGCATTTTGGACAGGATTCTGACGTTGAGAGACGCTCGAAGCAAGAAGTACCGCGCGACTTTCCACCGCATGCTCCCACCAGCTTGGAACCAACTCGTCAACTGTTCAGGCGAGTATACAGGGTACTCCCGGCGCAGCACTTCTCGGGCCACATCTTCGAAAGAATATCGTTGAAGCTTTAGCTGTCTCAATGCCGAAAAGAGAGCGTGAGTGATATCAAGCATGAGAGATGCATTAAACAAATTCCCATTGTGTGTCATACCTCTGATCGAGCTATGCGCCATAAATTCAGGATGTAGCGCCCGTGAACCCACAGACCGGAGGCCTTATTGACACCCCACGTGGTGCCAATGGATGGTTCACCGCCTTCATCCCCTTCGTTGTAGCCCGCTTGAGGATTCCTTGCGTCAATCCTCGTCGTCGGGAGACGTGAGAGGGACTGGATCAGATTAACCTACATAGTGAAAGCGCATATCAATCCATATCAGCGAGAAACACTATCAGCGGCGCGAAGTGAGGATCCACAAGCCCTTACTCCGAGTTGGGATGCCCGATCGACCAAATAGCCCAAGGATCCTTTCTGGACTTCAAAGCCAGTCAAGAAGTCTGGGTCCCACCGATGCACCAGGACTTCTAACCGCTCAAGAAGCTCACGCTCATCGGCGGCAAACTCGACAGATACGTGCAAGTCGCGGTCAAACCGAAAGTTTGATGCCGAGATGTAATCACCTTCCTGCAGGAGCACGCCCAACTCTTCCTTCCTCTCGTCATAGGGTCCCTCCTGCGCTCTCACGCTGTAAAATATGCTGTTCACTTGGTCGTGAAGTGGATCAGGCAGCAGTTTCCCTCGTGATGCCGCGAAAACTTCGATCGACATGATCGTCACATTCAGCATGAGGGCCGATGAAACATTTGCACGAGCTGCCTGGGAGTCTTCAGAGCCGCTGGTGGGCGCTCGATTACCTCGCTGTTGACGCTGAGAGGTCGAAGGTCAAGCCAATTAGCGATAAGTGGCCACGTGCAGTGCATACTCAACATGTCCATCGCAGGCATACCTTCCTCGACGATTTCACAGGTTTCCGGTTGTCAGCTAGCCACGCTGTTACCGCGTTCACATCCGGAGGAAGGCGTAGCGGAGTTCGAACCCGATGAACCTATAGTTTCAACGCAGGCAAGAGTGAGATAGACGCCATCCAAATAATCAATACCGAGCCAGATTTGCGACCTTTTCTTGGGCAGAGCGGCGGCCGGACGACCCACTCTCCAATCTCATCTGCCGTAGTGAGCCGCTCCATTTATGTCGTACGGCCGGGTCTTGTGTCAGCTTCCGACGTGCAAGAGACGTATCAAACGGAGGGAGCTGGTTATCGTTCCGAACAGGAACCTTCAGTTTTCGGCCACCAAATACCATGGCCTTGTCAGGCGCATCGTGGCGGCGGCTGTAGAAAGCACCCGTGTGCTTGCATTGTTGGCAAGAGAGCAGCATTAACCACGTGCTAACCGATGATAACGCCAAAGCGATCAATATGCGAGCTTACAATACCAAAGATCACATACCTGCACGGGATCAACTCCAACCTGCATCGAGGACTGCTCAAGATCATGTAGACTCGGCGGCCTTGACGAGAACACCCAAACTCGCTTGTGACCACTTCCCGGTGAGAGCGACCTTCGCTTGACGGGCAAACGTTCGCCTCGGGGCGTAGGTCGTGGGGTTAGTGAGAGGGGAATGCCATCGATTGGCTCGGACTCTTCGAACGAAGCTGGTTCGAGCAGAACTTGCGGTCGAGGAGGAAGCAAGTCCTCAATATCACCGACAATGGGAGATCCATCGGGCTTGTTGCCTCTTCTTCCTTCACTGTTACCTTGTGGTCGCTACACAAACATTCACACAGACAACGTTTAATCAGATACCTTTCACGGGCTGCTGTATGGGAGGTCGAGTACCCATAGAAGATGTCTCCACCTTGCCGTGACGCTGTCGGGATTGTGTGCGAGACACGAGTCGCGGGCTTCCGAGCTCGTCAACACGACTATCTGTAGCGGAAGACTTGGTTTCCCCAACATCCCACCACTTCTTTCCGGGTAAGGTCCCAGCTGACTCGGGCTCGGCGCCGTCGACGACCCGTTGTGACGCAAGAATGTCTGCAATTTCATCTTGGCGAAACGGATCCTCGTTCTCTTCGCCATCCGTGCCACCTTCGTCATCAACATGGTGCTCGTCGTCAATGCTGTCTTCGGTTGCTGGATGTGGTGGATGTGCCTCTTGCATCGCTAACAGAATCTGCACGATTGCTTCGTCTTCCTTTGCCTGCCAGTATCATGTCCCGAACGTTACATGATCAGAGAAACAGAGCATGCCAATAGCTTGCATGACTGAGTTACCTTGTCGCTGCCTTGATCATCTTCTTCAAGCTGACTGAAAGAGAACGCACTCTGGGTAGAGATCGAGTTGTTGCACGCCATCACACCTTCAATGTGAGCATCCTCGATCGACATGGCGTCGAGTTGCTGCTGCATGGCATCCACTACTATCTCCACCGACTTCTGCAGCTTTCTCAGGAAAAACGATTGAGACAGTAAGGACGGCGGTAGCTCCGATGGCGTAGGAGTCGTCGAGGGTTTCTCATGCCGCTCAATACTGGGAGGTAAGTCTGGAGTGCCCTTTTCACCTTTCAGAATGCGTCGAAGACGCTCTTCCTACAGAAATACGAGCATACAAACAGGTGGTGAGATTGCGGGAATACATGACAACGCTGTACGTGTAGCAGCAGCACCAACCTCCCAAATGGCCGCCAATGATGGTACGTTCCGGAACTCGCTCGTGCCGCGGAGAGATCGTTGGAGCGCGTTGAACCGCTTTGGATTTAAGATGCCCGCGGCAGCGACATCCACTTCCAGCGCACAAGTGGACTGGCGATCGTACCACACGCTTCTAGTCTCGGGCACAGGCGCTCTCCGGCCATCGACGGTTGACTGCAGTGATATCCCATTGATTTGCCAGTCCGGGATGTTCGGTCGGCGGAATATCCGAAACTCTCCGCTGTCCTGAGGTTCCTCAAAATGCGGTTGGGCGTCAGGCACTGGAGCTCTGAACTGCGACGAAATCATCGTACCCGAGCCGGATAGAGCATACAACGGACACATTATGAGAGGCTACATAACCAGCGATATACCATAACAGTTAACACATAGACGAATGCACTGTCACCGTCATCTTCTCTTACCTTGACGTTGCTCAACTGAATGAAGTTCATGCCCTCGATGCTGTAGTCCGCGAACACCTACACACGCCATCACGCCATCGAGATGAGTTTGATCGTCCGGATTTGCATGCATAATAAAGCACGACCACGCATTCTAGTCACCTGCAAAGGGAATGGTACGTGTGCTTCGTAGGGCTGGAACCTTCGCTCAGCGATGCAGCCGCTCTCAAGTAGTTGTACAACCGTCTGAGTAACGCGCGGGTTGTACAAGAAGATCTGGACGAACAGTCTCGGCCGAGGGTGGAACCCGTAGAACGGCGTGCCCTGCACTACAAGCAACTGCAAGACAAGCAATCGGTGCAGAAGTGCGCCATGTCAAGCGGACTCGCGGTGCAGAACGCCCGAGAAACAAACCCACCTTGGCCACAATCTTGGCTGATCTGGATCGCTGCTTTCCATCATTACCGCGGGTATCGCGCTGCTGCTGCTGCTTTGCGGCGGCCGCCGTCTCGATGTCCTTGGCGATCTGCGGGAGCAGCGCGCGCAGAGCCGCCGCGTTCTCAAAGTCAGTGTTGTCGTCGTCCTCTGGACGAAAGTAGAAGTACGGGAAGATCTGTCCCACACCAATGCGCACGAGCGGAGCGATAAACGCATGCAATCAGACTCGGATACTCCAGCGCACCAACTTACCCCGTGCACGTGCACCAGCGTCTTCTGCCCGCCAGGAGTGGCACCAAACACGCGCAGCACCGGCACCTCGCGCGCCAGGCTGTAGCAGGGTGAGTCGGGCAGCCCCGCCAGCGTGCTGGACGGCAGCGGCGTGCCCATGTAATGGTCCACCACCACCGCCTGCACGCGGATGTCCTCCTTGTCCTCTTCCTCGCCCCCGCCGCCGCCAGCATCGCCGATCCCCATGGTCGTCGGCGTCATCCCAATGCGTCCTTTCCGGAAGTGACGCCGGCAAAAAGTTGTAGTTGCTTCGTTATTTATGGGTTTCTGGAAGTGTTAGTTACGGTATTTGTCATCCGCATAGTGTTCTGTCTGACATGGAACACGAATATGTTTCATACGGTACGATACATTGCGTAGCTCCAGCACCGCCGGGCATCAAAGTGAAAGGCGCGAGAGCAGCCACGATGAGGTGAGTGCTGCAGGGTCAGGCTCTCCGTCGTTAGAAGCCGCGCAGTAGACAAACCTGACCCTCCTGTGTGCGTTGATAGCAGTGAGGTGGGGCCGCTGACCAGCCAGATGGAGGCCGCGCTCCAGTTCGCGGACGATGCGCCGGTACCGTGGACGGATGTCACAACGGTGGGTGCTCGGTATCCTTCTCGTAACGCGCGCACGCCTGCTCTTCTTACGTGGAGCAACTTCTAATCGGTCTGGCACGATGGCGTAGCTGCTGGCGTCGGCCGCGAAGGAGCTCAAGGTGGGCCAGATGGTGCACGCGGAGGACTTTAACCTGTTCGACTCCATGTCGGCGCTGGAGCTCATGGACCCCAAGATGGACTCGGGCATGCTAGTGAACGGCGCGCCGCCCAAGTCCATCGCGTCGCGGCTGGCGGCGAACGAGATCGTGCTGGAGTTCAAGTCGGCGCGCGATGTGCTCGCGACGATCGACGAGCTATTCCGCTGCGAGGCCGGGTGGCTGAACGGCTTGCCGCTGGCGCAGACGTTGCTCTCGAGCGTGTACTTGCACAAACCGTCCATCCACGCTCTCGTCAGCAAGCTGGCGCCGCTGAATGACCTGGTGTACAACCTCGCGCCCCCGCGCGATGTTCTTGGGAATGTCGGCAAGTCGGCGAGTGAGACGCTGCTGCTCGTGTTGACCACGGTGTGCCTTGCGCTCATGAAGACCGGCAACCAAATCCGCGACGCTGTTCTGCGGGCGGATATCTACGAAGAAGAGGATTTCTCACCGGGTAACGGATTCGAGCTAGGGGTTCTGGACGCGCTGTCCGTGGATACGGTTGACAGCATGCTGGCGGTTGCTCAGGAGCGCCTGGAGGCTATCCTGGCTCAGCAAAAAGCGGCGATCTCGGCAAAGAAGGCGTCCAAGAAGAAGAACGCGAAGAAAGGCGCAAGTAGTAATTCGAACCAGCCGAGTGAGGCAACCAGCACGAGCGACAGCAACTACGAGCTTATCTACCCAAATGCTCGTGTTGGAGCCTTGCTGTGCGAGACGCTGCTGAGACGTATCCAGTGGCGGCGGCTGATGCTAGTGACGATCGCTGATCTGGTACGTCCGAATATCTGTTGAGAGTAATGTGGGTGACGCGAAGTGATTCTGACATGTGGGGTCCTAATCGTTGAGCAGGGCCTGGCTGATTGTGCGCTGAAGCTTCCGCACTGGTGCGAGCAATTCCACAAGGCGCAGGATCTGCTGCAAAGCATATCGACGGAGCAGTTGGAGATGGATGTGGAGTGCTTTAGTGGAAAGCCCATTGGCTTTGACCCTACGATCAGCCGTATGCTACTGTCAGGCGCGCCACCCCGTCAAGTCAAGATCCCGACGACGGACGAAGCGCTTGCCATTCACCGCAAGCTCCTGTCCGAGATGGTCGACATCTGCAGCCCTGGTGAGTGGACGTGCATGGAGGAACTGCGAATCTTCTTGGCGGACTTTTCGCGACAACGCCCGACGATCGTGCCGCGGTCGTACGCAGTGGTAGGTCTGCATGTCATGCCCAAGCTCGCTGGACACTGTCGTCTGCTGCGTTGATTTGTGCTCACCAATGCGCTACTTCGTCGCTCTTCTGCCTGCCTAGCTGTTCCTGTACGCAGACAAGAAAATCTTTGGCAAGTACAACTTCATGGAGTGGCTGTCGGCGTCCATGATCATGAACGGCGTGCCGTCGGTACTGCTGTCCACGCAAGAGGGCGTCATGTACTCGTCTCGAGTGATTGAAACCCTGTACGAGTCGCTCAAAGTGTACTTGCACAACCGCTCGCGCCAGCGTGCGCGGATCGAGTACCTGTTTGAGGAATGGGCTGTACTCCAGCTCGAGGCGACTGTCGTTGACGATAAGTTCACGACGGAGATGACCATCCCGGTACGTCTGTGACTGTGATGTGTTTGCTACTATCCAACTTGGATCGCATGTCTTGATATGACGATCTACTGCGTGTACATCCATCAGAAAGCGGCCTACCCTCGGTACTTCACTGCATGGTCGCTGGAGGAAGTCGTCCTGCTTATGATTCAGTACATCGTGCTAGGACTGGAGCTGGACCTGTACGCGCCGTCCGAATACGGCACGGTTTACTGGTACGTCGTCGCTTGTCTAGCGCAGGAGGCATCATATCATTTATTCCTTTGGGGCTTAACCTCCACGCGATTGTTGCATGGCTTGCTTTGCTGTTGAGCAGGTATCTGGACTACTTGCACGGGTCTCGGCTTCAGAACCTGAATGTGACGTGGTCGTTCGTTGAGCGGATCACGCAAATGATGCCGCACGGCCGCCGGCCTCATGCCTCTGGCGACTCAAAGGATCAGGACCATCCCGCTTCCGATGCAGCGCCCAGCTCCGACTCCGCGGCGCCTAACACATCTGCCAGCGCTAATTCGAGCAACAGCAAGAGCGCTAAGCGCTCGAAGGCCAAGTCGAAGAAGAACTCGGGTAGCAACAGCGCCAACGGAGCGGCTGGAACCACCGACTCATCAGCAGACGCGCCCAAAGAGCCTGTCGAGCCTACCAAGGCGCGCTTCCTGCGCGAGATCACGTACTCGGAGATGGAGCGGAGCCTCATGCGCGCGTATTTCCAGGCAAGAGAACTGTGTCGGCGTCTTGTTGGGAGCATTATGCTGACAGATGCGTGCGCGACTATGCTTGCATATGGGTAGATGTTCAGCGCGCTGGAGAGGGAGGAGCTGATCCGCGTCCGGCCGCCGACGTACAGCTCCTCGTCGATCCGGTTCGAGCACCGCTTCGCCGCGTTCCGGTCGCTCCACTTCCCCGCCGCGCTCTCGTTCGACGACTACAGCAAGAACAGCGACTTCTCACCGTTCCAGCTGGACCTGATCTACCGCTCGGCGGAGGAGTGCTTCAAGGTCGCGCGGGGCCACGGCGAGGTGCTGCTCCTGGACCCCGAAGGCGTCAATCCCGAGCGCGTCAACGTCGACGGTCAGAACCCGAAACGCGTCCGCGGCGAGGAGGTCGAGGCGATGCTCCGTGTGTGCATCTCCAACTGCGTCAACCTGACGCGCCACCTACAGCCGGCGCCTGCCGCCGGGAACAAGTCGCGGAAAGCGTCGAAGGTCGCGGACGCGGCCACCCCGGTGCCAAAGCAGCAGCAGCAGGTGGAGCTCGACTTCTCAGTTCACCCGCACTTCCCCGTGATCGTGTTCCCGGAGTCCCAAAAGGCGTAGACGCGTTGGGTGCGGGTCGGTTGTGGCACTGGTTTGACGTGGAGAAGGCAGAGACGTGTGGGATTCCCACAGTGAAAGGAGAACTGAGCAATGGGGAGGAGAGGAGGTATACATACCATTAGAGGCGCAAATACACGCTGTATCGGTGCGATCTAGGCGTCCGGAGTGGCCCTCTCAGCTCTACTGGTCCTTCTTCTGTTCGCGGGGGCTTGCGGACTCGGCGGCCGCGGCCTCCTTCTGCTTCCTCCGCGCCTTCCTCCGCTCGTCTCTGTCGATCTCGGCGATCAGCACGCGCGTGGCCACCAGCGCCACGACCGCCAGCGCCAGGAAGATGCCTGCGGTCAGCGCGCCGTAGAAGTACGGGTCCCTCAGCACGGCGATCATCACGGCGTCCACCCACGTCTCCGGCGGCTGTGCCAGCCGCGCCTCTAGCTTGGATCCCACACGCTCCGCCGCCATCCTGCCTTCGCGTACTGATCTCTCAGTCTCAACTAGTGACGATCCACATTAAATGAGAGGAAGTACCGTGACGGACGCTAACTTGCCGCAGTATAAGTTTAGGGAATGCAACGGTACGTTCATTCATGTGAGACAACCCTCCGCTCAGATCTGATCCTTCCGACTGTCCGTCACTGGTGTCTCGCTCCTCAGAACCTGACACACTTTCACTTGTCGTCGTGCATCATTCCAAGGCGAGGAAGGGGCTGGCGTGTGAGTGTGGGATGCGCCCGCACTTATCGCGCGCGTCGATCTCTCGCGTCTCGTCCGCCACCTGGCTCTGCACGGGCTTCCGTGGCGTCCTCCTTGTCCGCCGATCGGCGTATGGCGCGCGACGGTGACCCCGTCGACTGCGAAATGGGGCGACAGCAAGAAGTTATGCTGGGCATCTGCGGCGGCGTCGGGCCCGCCGCGGGGCTGCAGCTGCACCAACTCCTGCTGGAGCACACGGACAGTGGCGGCGAGGACCAGGGGCATTTCAACGTGGCCCACTTCTCGCGGTCCGAGGACATGACGGACCGCACCGAGTTCCTGCTCAGCGGCGCCGTGGAGAACCCCGCGTGCGGCATGGCGCGCACATTCGCCATGATGCGCGCCGCAGCCGCGCAGACCCGCGCGCGCCTCGTCGTCGGCGTGCCGTGCAACACCTTCCACGCCAAGCCGATCTGGGACGAGTTCCTAGCGTGCACGCAAGACCCCAAGAGCACAGTCGACAGCGTCCACTACGTGCACATGCTGCGGGAGACAGCCTCGTTCATCGCGGAGAAGCTGCCGTCCTGCAGGCGCATCGGGCTGATGTCCACCACCGGCACGAGGCAGTCGCGGGTCTACCACGACCTGCTGACGCCGCTGGGCTACTCGATCGTCGAAGTCAGCGAGTCGCTGCAGCCGGAGCTCCACGAGTCCATCTACAACAAGGACTGGGGCATCAAGAGCACTGCGCCGCGCGTGTCGGCGAGGGCCAGAGCCAACTTTCATCGGTATGCGCTGCAGCTGCAGGAGCGCGGCGCCGAGGTGATTGTGCTGGGCTGCACCGAGATCCCGTTCGCGTTCAGCGGGCGAGACTGCTTCGCCAGCCTCCCGCTGATAGACCCCATGGTGGCACTGGCGCGCGCCATGATCCGTGCCGCCGACCCGACCCGCCTCAAGCGTGACAGGAGATCGGCAGACCTATCACCAAGCGTGGCAGCTGTTCAACCAGTTGTAGCAGCGAGCGCACCCCGAGTATCACCGGCCTCTGTGGCGTTCGCACTTCGAGGCAGGTCCGCATCGCTATCAAGCACCAGCATCAAGGTCACTCCGTGACGTTACCTTCAACCCATGTAGATTTTCGTTCAATCAGCCACCATCAGGCGTGATTAGATGTGCATACCGCCTAGACGGTCGTCAAGAACCACATAATATTGAGATGAGTCGTGTAGCGTACACCTCGTTCTTGGTTATCGCCTCCAAAGCTCACATCAGCGACGATAGCTGGTTGAGGAAGTCTGTTGCTTGCGCAGACACAGCAGCGTCGTTCACAGATTGATTGTCTTGCGGATTTGGTGGTGATGCACTCGAGCTGGTCGTGGTGGTCCCAGGCTTCTCCTTAGCTGCCGCCGCCTTCGCGCGTTCCTGCCGCAGCTTCTCGAGGCGAAGTTGCTTCTTCGACATCTTGGCGGCACCAGCGCTTGGCGCGGCAGCCTTCGCAAGTACCGCTCGCTCATGCACTTGATGCAAGAAGGTCTTCTCGGCGGCATTGAGGCGGTGCTCCCACTGCGAAACGACAAAGCTGCCTCCATCGCCTCCGCGCTCAGCGGTAGACTCCACCTCGTCTCGGTCTCTGCTGTAGCTTTGATCGTCTTCTTGCTGCTGCTGGTCCTTACGTTGCGACATTTCCACAAACTCCAGATGTGCCGGGCTTCCGCGCGGAACGAGCCTCGAGCGACCGAACTCATCGACAATCTCAACTTGGTCAGCTTCGTCCGACTGTGGCGCGGGGACTTCTGCGACTTCGTACGACGCCAACCGCTTGGACTCGAAGTCAACCAGAAACTCGCTCGCAGACGCTTCGATCTGCCCGCTGCTACTCATCATCTGGTCGTACAGCTTGGCCTTCTTCTCCAGCATCGCCTTGGACTTCCTGGCCAAGGCCTCATCGTCGTCTCGCTCGCTTATTTCCAGTTCGGCGGCCTCTTCGTCGCGCCGGCTGCGCTTCTCCACGCCGCGGTTTGTACCGTTCTTGCCCAGTCGGTCCTCCTGCTTGCTCAGCGACGCCGACCCGCCGCGCTTGCGGCTCTTGCCGCGCAAGTGTGCGTACTTGGCGAGGTTCCGGCCGCTCGCCCCGGCCTCGCTCGTCTCCAGAGCGTCCCGCAGCCGCTGCTGCCGCTCCTGGTCCTTCTGGAACACCACCGCCTTGAGGTCCACGAGCGACTGCGCGTCCACCTTGATGGGCGTCGCCTTGCTCGGCACGAGCGCCGACTCAGTCAGGAACCCCAGCGACATGGCGCCCGCTTCCTTTGCCTAGTGTTCTGCGCTGGTTCGGTTCCAGACTGCGACGGGCGAGCTTGTATTCCGATTAGAAGGACGCAATCAGGCATCATGTGGTTCACAGTACCAAATAACGGGTACATGAGGACTCTATTTCATACGAGGTCAACCTTTGCGAACCATGCTTCTAATTTCCTGCATTTTAACTATATAATTTATTATAGTGCATTTCAGCACTTTTCGTGCAAAAGGAGTGTTAAATTGGACATTACATTATCACTCATGGTAGATTCAGCTACCGCTCAAACGGTGGGAGCTCTGACTGTGGTTGCCCACTCTGCTGCTGTAATCGGCATTACTCGGTGGGGCCTTGCTGTCACACACGACCGCATAGATACCGGTATTGCTACGGATGCTGCGCGCCAAGATTGTAGCGCCGCCAACGAGAAGGCTCGCGTGGTGCTCTTGGCTATGTTCCTGCGGTAGAGAGCAATCCCACTTCTGATAAGTAGCTGTTCATCAAAAAGCAAAATTGCCGACGAGTGTGAAGGCTTCGCGTTCTCAGTGACAACTCCTGGTCACGCGTGCTCATGCGCCACAGCACTCTGTGCCTTCGGATTCTTTAGTACCAAATGCAGGTGTCTTGGGTGTGTCGATAACGCTCAGCAGTGTTCCTCTTCGTCCCCAGGGAGTCAAACGGCGTACCATCGCACATTGAAACAGAGCGAACGTGACAGCGAAAAAATGATGCTTATCATTTGCCTGGTTTCCCTGCGCATGATCCTACGACGCCCCTATTGTAAACACTACTGCGCAAATTATCAACGCCGTGTTATCCCCGCTCATTCGTCACCCTGTGGCTGATGTCCCTCAAGCGTCCACATGCGAGTCCCAATAGACGCATAAGCTCATCCTCCTACTATAAGTGGTCACCTGTTTCGGTGTGCGCAGTCAAATGTGGACCCTCCACACGCACCCATCCGTGATAAAAACGGAGTGGTTCTTGTCCCAAAAAGCGTTGGTTTTGACCATATTTTGTTGTTTTCTTTGTCAGTGTACCTACAAATGGACTTTTAGTCAATGTTGTGCTCCTTTTTTGGTATCTTACTTGCCGAATATACCTGCAAATGACCCGAGAACTGGCCCGAAATTGGCTTCCGCGTTCAAAAATCTGCGACGGGTGCCATCCGATTCCTGGAAACACGTTTGGCGCCAAAACCTGCCGTCCCCAAAACCCAAACTTGCTCATTCCACCTTCCCTCCGCCTCGGAAATAGCCACCCAAAGCGCAAACAAGATCGAGAAAAGACCAGCAGCCCGCCCACTGCCTACAGCACCATGATCCTCGCTGCCCTCGCCGTGCTCTTCCTCATGGCGGCCGCCATCGCGTGCCTGGCGCTCGCCGGCGCTGTCGCCTACATGGTGCTGGTGGTCGTACCTGCGGCGCTCGAAGTCGCCACTATCACGCCGCCCGGCCTGATTGGTGCCTCCCTCGAGGAGCCCACTCGCGCTGTCATCGCGAAGGACGAGACCAGCAAGCGCCCCATTGCCGTCAGCAACTCGCGCAGTGTGCGAGGTGACAGACGTTGGCTCCAGCGCCGTCGCCAAGTGCGCCACCAGCGCTGCTGTTGTCCCATGCCACCCGCCAACGTCGAGGTCGAGAACACCAGCTCGCTCAAGGAGATCAGCATCGGCACCGGCGTCAACTACGGCAGCGCTAGCTCGACTATCACTGACTCCAGCACCGACCTTGCGGACGAGAACTTGGACTCGGAGCTCGACAACAGCCTCTTCCTGAGCTCGGAAGTCGACAGCGAGTTCTTCCGCGCTGGAGATCTCGACGTCGACTGGGAGCTTGAGACCATCGCCTCGGTCCACTCGTCGTCTGCACTTGATGACACGGATTACCTCCTGGGTGGCGAGTCCTTCGATTCGGAGGAGCAGTCCGACTCGGGCGAGGACGCGGACCTGTACCTGCGTGACTGGAGCTCCGAGATCGACTCGATCTGCTCATCGCTCAACGACACGGACTACCTCCTCGGTGGTGAATCGTATGATTCGGACTTGGAGGACTCCTTTGTGGCATCGGCTAGTGCGGACATCGAGCAGCAGGACGCTGTCTTGATCTGCTCCCACAAGCCGGGGGGAGACGAGTCATCGGACGACCACTCAAGCGAGGACGAGACGGACAAGGAGGAGCTGGTGCAGCTGACTGTCCAGCCCATCGCCAGCGCCATCAAGCTCGCTCCCATCGAATACACCGAGTGTATCGCGCGCGCCATCGCCTCGGGTGCCGTATCTGTTGAGCGCGGAAGCGGCCACTCGACCCTTCACAAGATCCTGGCCGCCAACCACACGCTCAGCATAGCTGCTACTGTCGCGGTCAAGCCCGTCAGTTTAGAGGAAGCGAACACACCAGAAGCTGAGCGCGTTGCTGTTGCCAAACCGGTGGCTCCCACTGTGGTACGTTCACGCCTCTTCGCCTACAAAGCTAGCGTGCGCTTTGTTGCCGAACGCGAGGCCAACTTGACCCGGGCGATCCGCAGCAAGTCCGCGATGGTCAAGGCGTCGCGGTTCCAATGAGTGACTTGAACGGAACGGTCCAGCGCCGATCTTGGCATCACTACCCAGCAGCTAGGCCCACATCATCAAGTACCACACGTCGACCGTGAGTGTCGACTGATCCCCCAAACAAACTAAGCGCGAGCCCGATGCTGCCAGCCAAATACGGTGCGCGAGAAGCTCGTATGGTCCCATCGTGAACGGCCATTTCTGGCCGAACTGCACGACTTGGCACACGACGCGCGAGAGCGCCCGTGCATATCGCGCTGCGTAGCGCATACTGCCTACTGCATGATCGATCGTCCCTATCTACAGTATATATCTGCATATCCAGCTGTGCATTACAACCAGAGCAAGTACCACGCATGCTCCATCCACACCATACACTGGTGCCAAAACAGCGCATGGCGCGCGCCACTGCAGATAAAAAGAGAGCAACCAAAAGCATACGAGCAACAATGATAATTCATACGTACCTACGAAAATTCGCACGGCGTCTTTACGATCGTACTCGTCTCGCGCTGCCTTCCTCCCGAGAAGTACTTCTTGCTGGCGGCCCTATCCAGCGAATTCCACCCCGATACGCAATCGACAGTGTATGGGCATCCATTCCATCGCAAAGTGAAGATGCCTGCCCAATCAGGCTGACGCTACAACAGCGCAACGACCTACTGTTGTCACATGAACGTGTCAGCCTTGCGAATGCATTCGGGGAAGCCGAAGCGCGCGTTAGTGTACCTAACTACGAGGCGACCAACGTCTTCAAGTTGAAGTGGACTTCAACTTGGAAGTCCCCATGTCAGTAGTATAGTCTAGAACATTACGTCCGAATTTTTGACCTCTTTCAGCACTGTCCGTAAATTACCCGAGGCGACTGCTCCAGCCGCCAGAGACACCAGAATTTTCAACGCGCCAGAGCACCACTAGAACACCTGTGTTTTTCATCGACTCAAACACCACCGAAACATCGTGTCCGTCGCTCACAGCAGAACAAATTTCAGTAGCTGTATTAATACAGACACGGTTTCTCAACGCTTAATAAAGCAAGAAATGAAATTCAAATTAATTAATTATTTTTTCCTAACGATTTTGTCTGTATTTATAGACAGCGAGCAAAATTATAGCCTCAGTTTTCAAAATAATTCTGAGTATATAATTAAATATTTAAATTTGATCCTAACATTTGTTTCCACTAATATTAATAACAATTATGTTCGGATACCAAGTCGAAGGATTAAATAATTGAATATTCCACTCAAAAGTGGGGAAGCTCGGCCCGTGTTAAAGTTCGCAATGCGTTCGGACGTGCTATCTATATTGCTAATGTAGATAGTCCTAAAAAAACAAAAACTAACTGCGAAGTATTACAAGGTGTCTTTAGCAACACCCCAGAAGCATTTATCGTCAAATTTCAACTACGAATCTAGATATAAATTCTTCCAAGGTGTCAAGCCGAAATCTCACTTATATGAAGACATTCCAGCTGGTCAGTTTTGCGACAAGCTAGAGAATGTGATGAGCTCGCAAAAGAAGGCATACAAAAGTAACATTTGGCTTGGCTATAAGCTGATTAGTATTACGGATGGATCTGAGCGTGATTATTATCCTAGTAGTAATACTGCTGTGTTTAAGCTACCTATTATTATCAACTCAAAGTCTGATATCAATAAAAAGGTAATTAGCCACATCAGAACGATGGAGCTTGCTAATACGCTGTCGTATCCTTCTAGTGCTCACAAGCTGAAGGCGTTTAGCACATTTCAAATTGCTATTTACTATCGTAACCACACTCTTGGAGATAGTGAAGCTGTAATTCCGGAAGTGATCCGTTTTAACCGTCATGTTATTAACTTTCCTTCAACGGCTAATAAGTGTGCCTTCCATTGCATTGCGTATCATATTCAAATTGGACCTAAGAAAAGTCTGATCGTAGTCAGTCTCTTGTGAAGGAAGCTTTCAAACGCTACTGCACCTTCAAAGGTCTTGATTACTCTCTTAAGCTCTATAGAAACTTCAAATCAATTGATATTTTACAGTTTGATGATCTTGGGCAGTGTTTCAACCTTGATATTGATGTGTATACTATGGATGCTGAAGCAAACGAGTTCAGTCGCATCCGAAAGTCTGACAAAGACTATGAAAATACCATCAGTATTCTTAGTCATGACAATCACACGATGTATATCACCTGTGTTGAAAAAATCCTAAGCAAGCACAAGTGTTCTACGTGCGAAATGGTCTTCACCAATGCAGAGAAGCTAAAAAATCATAAAAAGAACAATTGTGAGAAGACCGAGAATGAAAGCTTTGTTAAAAAGCCAACTTTCTATCGTCCTGCGACTAATATGATTAAGTACCTACTTTTAAGTATTCGATTAAAGAACGTTGGCCACTACATTGACCATTTCATTGTCTATGATTTTGAGGCAATCCTTGATCCAAACGATCCTGAGGTCAGAGCACTGCTTGCAAAAGCTAAATGTAATGGGCCCCACCTGGCCCTTACATGGAGGCAGGTTGTGTGGGACACACCACCTCAGCGATACCTCGTGGCCGACACTTATCGGTTTGATACCGGTACTACTGTCGGTACTTGAGTGGCATCACTCGATGATGTCA